>PHFN01000004.1:600000-869060 GCA_002796735.1 Alternaria brassicicola
TGCCACAACAGCAATGGTTCCCTCAGCAGAACTTTGGCTATGGCCAGCAACAACAGTTCGGTCAACAATACAACCAGCAGCAACAGTACGGATGGGGCGGACAAGCACAAGGACAGGGACAATGGGGCAACGGACAAGGGCAGGTACAAGGACAGCAGGACCCTAACGATGCGTACGACAGGCAGCCAGTCAACCCTCGAGGTCGCAACCGCAGATCTCGCGCACCAGACTTCCGCTATCTATGAGCATCAAGAATCCGACAGTTTTTTCTCACCACATCGCCACGTCACCGCAATTGAAGTCACACCGCAATTTCACAATAACGACTTCATCAATCTTCTACCATGAGCATCAGGACTGGGTCGGTATCCAGGCGGCGTTTGTTTTACTTTCATCACAAAGGATCTTGGAACGACATCCTGGGCGGTTGGGGAACCACCGGTTTATCCTAGAAGCTAGGGAGTGAGGGAGCGTTTGACTTTGACCTTCTTTTTTCGGCGTTTTGGGATGAAATCGACCTTCACCTGCCTGTTTTCAGGGATATCAGACAGGCGTAGTTTGACAGGAAATGCAACTCAAACATCAAATCACTTCACTGGACTTCGCTTAGGATTTATGATACTGTGACTCGCATGTCCTTTGCTGACAGGCTGTGTATTGAGGTCGCGACGTGGGAATGTCATAAAGGCCTTTCGACCTCACTATGAGCACAAAGAACGCGGAGGCCGGCCAACCTCTCACAGCCCTACCTTGATACTACCAGAAACGTGATACAAAGCAACATCTGCTAATATTTGTCTTCTCTGTGCTACGTTGTATGGCTACCTAGATAGCCATAATATCCATGCCATTGTCCGTCCTTTAGTCTCGCCGTATCATGTTCTCGTTGATGCAAATGCGGAACTAGCTTGTCTATTCTGATGTACAAAGGAACTATGTTATGCAGAGTAGTGCCTTATCAAGTTCCTGGTTTCTTGTTAGCGTATGTGGGGCGTATGGTGTATATGGAAGCACAGGAATGCCGATGTGGATTATACTTTGCGCTCGGGTGAGATCATCTCACTGAGATGGGAAGTTAACAAGGCATGTGGGCGATTCGGCCATGGGAATGAAGAGGGGAGGTTCTGTAGATATGCTACTAGGATCTTGATGATCTTCGATAGCTTCCTGAGTAGTAGAGGGAGGAAAAGGATGTGGGTTATGGTATGACTGTGGACAGACGTGGATATCCGCAGTGGTATGCACATGTGGCTAGTGCTTGGATGGGTATGTTGTGTCATGAACGAAACACGGATTGCTGGGTTTCCCTTCTACTATGAATAATGGCGTCCCAGGACCACAAGGAATTGTTGCGGGTAAATACGTTGTACTACGCGAGAAATATACCTATATAGTTATGGGGTAGTGTAGAGAATTGCAGAACCTATGCAACTGATCGGAAACCCCCATGCTTCCAGCAAGCGTGTTAGACAAAACGTAATAGCTAGGGTGCGCTCAAGGTTTGATTAGCTGTGTACGAAGATACGCGTCTTTGTAAGACAAGGGCGAGAACTTAGGTCCAATTGGCCGAGACAAATAGGAGAGTCTTGTAATAGGGACCACAGAAGATGTTGGGCTGGGAATGTGGAACGTTGTATCGATAGACAGTGATATTGCGACCGCTGAAAGTTGCGGAAGCTAACAGATTGTTGTTATTGTTCCTCGTTTGTCACACGAGATAGAGGCAATCAGAGGGAACAAGCAGCGTAGAGGTACTCAGGCAAGGCCCTACGTCTAGATAGATCATCATCTGAAGTAGAATCTGATCCTTTATATCTCACTTACAAGTAAATTAATGGTTGCATGTTTTCGCGGTGTTCGTGATTGGAAGAGGCCGCGGCCACTACCGATGAAATGAGATCTAGCAGCAACCACGGACCCTGCCATCGCTTCGTTTTTCAGGTTGACTCCACTCAAATTAACACTCTTTCCATTGTAACAGCCTTTTCATTTGACGTTTTGTGATTCATCAGGAAAGAGTCCTACGCTTACCATCATAATATTCATAGCAGCGAATCACGAGGCAGCCATTTCCAACTGAGCCGCGATTAACAGTGGGCATAACACCATAATCTACGTATCTAGTTTTGCTACTCTAGCGACTTGAAAGAGATGTATTGGATAAGGATGTTTCATCACTAACATTTATCATCACGGTCATTTGCTGCTTACCGTTGTTCCAAAAAGCAGCAAGAAAATGTGACAGAAAAGGAAGGTCCTATGGCATACCTAATGGCTTTGTTGCAAGATCGATGAAGTCCATGGGAGTGGCATGTCACAGCCAGCCATCATTCGGCCACAACAATAACATTCGCTCCGAACATGCGTCTTATTCAGTCTAACTGAGGAATAATATTCTTCCCTGGAAAGTCTCATCAGATACTTTCCTTTCCGACATACATTGAACATCAAACTCCTACACACCACACTACAGGTCAGAAAATGTCTTCTGGATACTACAGCCTGAAACGCGTCGACAGCCTGTTCAAGAACGAGCATGTACACGATTCTGGAATTATTGCCAACAGCATCTCTGACATCCTATCGTCCGCCTCCAACAATAAGGTATCCACAGCGACTACCAACACAACCGCCGCCCAGTCCTCATACATACAGAGTCCTCCCACATATACACAAAGTCCGCCCACGTACATTTCCAGCAACGTTTCCAACAATGTATTCAATACCCCATTTTCTACCACCACAGGCAGGTACATACCTCCCGCGGGCCGCGTACCTTCCACCCATCACACACACAGTATAGCCAACAGCTCTTCCACGCGTATCAGCAACCAAAATCATAACCACCAAAGCTGCAACACGCTGACTCACCCCAATCAGCTGTTCTCGGCCCCCTATCGCCCATCACCTCAAAGTCTCTACACACAACGAGGTGTTAACCCACCCCCAAGTCTTCACACATCAGGGGCCCAAAACCCTCCCCCAAGTCTTTACCCCCAACAAAGTCACAGGCCCCCTCCAGGTCTAAACACACAACGAGGCCAATACCCAGCAGAACTCTTCTGGGCTCTGCTTTACCAGGACCGATGTCCCGGCTGCGTGCACGAGAGCCTATGGCCTCGGGATTTCAGTACATATCATTGGCCGGTTTGTCCGGTGAACGAGAGGAGGGTGATGGCGGGCTGGAGGAGAGACTGCAATGGGAAGGAAAGTACAAAGGAGGTATTTGCTAGATATCGTGGGGGCTAGGCATGCGACTTCTGGGACAGGTTTCTTTGGTCCCGACGCAGAATTTGGCGGGAAAGCAAAGGTGCGATATGGGTTCAGAAACCTATAGCATGAGAAAATGAGAGCGAAATGAGAAAACATATGTGTGAGAGTATAAATGGATAAATGCGATTATACAAATACCAAAACACATGGCATGATTCCGAGACACCAAAGCTGCACTTCCTCAATGCTCCTTCCTCAACGCCCACGCCTAACAAAGCCTTATAGAGACTCACCCGACTCAGCCCTCGGCCTCATCCCATCAGGCGTAAACGTCCATCCCCTCCCCTCAGTAGGCGTCATAGCCCTCCTTCTCTCCACGGGACTCCATTCCATCATACCAGGCGCTGGCAGTCCCGCAATCGCCGCATCGTCCCTCGCCCTCTGTCTATTACTTTCAACAGAAGCCCTGCCTTCTTGCATGCCTGCGTTCGCGCCTCCCAAGCCCTCGGTATCCGTAACCAGCCTAACCCCCGCAGTACGCTGCCGCTCCCTCTCCTTGACCGCGCGTTTCCCCTCTGCCTTCTTCTTCTCAAACTCGATGATGAGGGTCTTGAAATACGCCTCCGCGGCCGTTGTGGCCGAGTAGTGGACAGGTGTCCAACTGTAATTATTCATCGCTAGCGGATTGGCTCCATACTGCAGTAGCATTCTAAGCGCCTTCAATTCCCCCGCCGCAGAAGCATGATGCAGCGCCGTGTTGCCCTGCGCATCGCTCGCCGAGAGTATACTGGGCCCGTGAAGGATCAACGTGGGGATGAGATGTAGCGTCCCTGAACCAGATTTACACGCCAGCATCAACGCGTCGAGACCGGCTTTATTCCTCCAGTCTACGGCTTCGGGGAAGCGTTTCGCGAGGTAGACGCCGCATTCTTCTTTTCCGGCAGAGGCAGCGAGCATCAGTGGTGTTTCCCAGTCATTGTTGCGACTTATCATTCCGTCTTCGTGGCCGGCGTCGACGAGGTACTCTGCGATGGATGTAAAGCCATATTTTGCGGCAAGGTGTAGCGACGTGTTGGAGCGGTCGTCGAAGTCGGGATTGCGCAGGTACCTGTGGTTGTTGCGGATTATGCGTTGGACGAGCGCGAGGTCGTTGAGTAGGATGGCGCGCCGGAGTCGCCGGGGTACGTCAATCCTGGGGTTCGACATCAGGGACGCGTTCGGATGGATTGTGTGTTGCGGGCTGAGTTACTCTGTGGGATACGACTTACATGGCTACGGCAGTGAATCATGATTGAATGGTCAGACGGCACGGAGATGATGGCAATCGCGAAGTGACGTTTGGAGGGAGAGCTGGTGTGGGGCGGGAGCGTTGAGTCTTGGACGACAAGCTGCGGGGACTTTCACGGAATCTTGCTGCAACCGGCCTAGTACCTCGCGTGGATGCGCAGCATGGATCCGTCGGTGAAATTAGCGACTCTTGTAGCATCTCTCGTCTGTCACATGTCACTGGTGTGTTCAATTGTATGCGACGACGTTTCGGGTCTGTTCTATTCATGCATCATTAGGATGTCTGTCCCACCTTGTCCGGACCTTCTATCAATGCCAGCCCACATGCAGCTATCTTACACGCTCCCGAAATGAAACGTCCAAGCTGTATGCCCCTCTACAAGCCTTCAAAGTCTCCAGCCGCATCGTCCTCGTCAATGTCGCCGTCTTGAATCTCCTTGGCTAACTCGCGTTCTCTCTCGCGTGCCTCCTGAGCGTTCTTGAGTTCCAGGCGATGTTGGTTCATGGGGTAGCGCATTGCCTTGACGCACTCGTCGTGTAGTGTCAAGCACGCCCGAATGCGCTCATGGAATGCCTCACCTGGCTCGCGGGTCGCGTAGATGTCGCCAGCGACCTTGGTCTGCATGAAACCCTTCTCGTGATCAATTGAAGCCTCTATGACTCCATCACGGATAGCCTTGGCAACAATGTATTCGGCCGACTCCTCACTCTCAAGACCCAGGCGGATGCAGATGTCGCGGAGCGAGATACGCGAGTACGAAAGCGACAACATGCGGATGCCGGTCTTGATGACGTTTTGTCGCAGACGGAGGATAAGAGTGTAGGTGCCATCACGGTGGAATACAGACGACGACGTCTGTACCACTTTCAGGAAACCCTGCAAGTCACCGACACGAACTGCCTGAACAAGGCGGAAGTAGGGTTCCATGGCACGCTCCAGACGGGGCTGGCTGAAGACGTCGCGCTCGGGAATGTCACCCATCAGCAGCTCAACGACTACCAGGAGCTTCATCGAAGCCTGGTAGAAGCCTGTTGCGCAGTGGGCAGAAGGCGACTTGCGGGTGGCACTAATCAGGTGCTCGTGCGCCTCAGTGTAGGACAGCTGGATAGCTCGTATGCGACCAAGGTAGTACAGGTACCTCGCAACCTGGTTGTTGGGGGCGTTTGGGGGGAATTGTGTCTGCGCAACGAGGAGATCGGCTTGTGTGATGTCGGCGGTCGAGAGGTAGTTTCGGAGCAGCAGTGTGGTGACGGACGCCTGCGTATCTGGGTCTTTCCTGAGCACCGCGCTTCGGAGAGCAGCGAGCAGCTTTCCACGGATGTTGATGACGGGCGACTGCTTGGACGGGGGCTTGGGGTCCATCTCCTCGTGGAAGAGGGAGAAGTAGAAGTAGGCCTTGGCTGCTAGCGAGTCCAGTGTCCGCCTGTTGAGCTCTCGAATCTTGTCTACCAGCGTGTCGGCGAATTCGGCGCCCTCTTCAAACTCCTTCTGATCGTACAGATATACCTGCGCTTGTTAGCGATGGTACCATGCCTACACCCTGCAAACATACCTGTATCAGAATGGCTATGTATACGTCCACCTCGGGCAGCGGCTCCTTGGTGTTGTTCTTGTTAAGTTGCACCTCCTCCTTGTACTGGGACACGACGCTCTGTATCGCCTCGCCGTCCATACCAATGTACTCGATGAAGTTGCGCGCCGTGGCGTTGTTGGGCG
This sequence comes from Alternaria brassicicola, assembly GCA_002796735.1. Taxonomy (NCBI): domain Eukaryota; kingdom Fungi; phylum Ascomycota; class Dothideomycetes; order Pleosporales; family Pleosporaceae; genus Alternaria; species Alternaria brassicicola. Next base: position 606,218 of record PHFN01000004.1, read on the forward strand.
AGTATGTCAGGATGATGACGGAGCATAGTACGCGGTCGGTGAGCCTCTTGCGGAGCGATGATATGGAGCGGAGGGCGCGTAGAGTGAAACGGCTATCAAACTGAGCGACGGCTCGCTCGAGGAGGACAAAGTTGGCCCGGATGTCTGCAGTCGTCGGATCAGCACGATGGTAGAGATACTTGCACGCCGCAACTTCGGTGGCAATGATGTGATTCGGGCACAACTTCGGTGGCAATGATGTGATTCGGGCACATTTTGCGGACAGGCCACGACGTGGTGCAGTTGGTACAAGGACACTTTGAAGTAAAAGGCATGCTGCGCGGCGAAGTGGCCTACTTACCAGCAATGGCCTTGTGCTCAACGTTCTCCGTCTTGGGCTGCTCGCCCTCGACGACGACGCCTTCCATGCTGTCCGCCATTATGATCGCTTTTGATATGTGTATGCGGGGGGGAATGGAAGGCGCGGGTGATGTATTGGGGTAGGGGTGGTGGTGGTGGTGCCGGGCGTGGGTTGGTGTTGATGCTTTGCTGAGGTTGAGCTCCCAGCTTCACTGACGCCAGCGCGGCGGAACATCGGGGAATAGTTATCGAGCACCGACAGGCCATTGTTTACACCCCGCGTCACCCCAGCCTACACTTTCTATATACCGTCTGTCTCCGTCATGACACTGCTAGATGCGCATTTAGAGCAGATCTCGCTATGCGCAGCGTCAATTGCAGAGTTACCGTTGGTCCACCGCCCATTCACCCGCTATAGCACTCGACTGAACACACCCCAGGTTCGCCCCGCCCAAGATCTTCACCAACGCGTTACTGCAAAACCATGACATCACGAGCCTGATACGAGACACTGAACTCCACGAACGCGCTCTATTCTCCGTCCCCCCGCCCCCGGCAGCTCCTAAGCATGCCGAACCAGCTCCATCGACCAACAGACGCAACACTATCTTCAACCCCAATGGAGGCGGCGGCACAAGCACATCTGGAGGGGGTGCAAATGCTGTAAGAGCACCCAGGCGTAATACGGCTGTAGCTGCGGTCCTCGGCAATGAGCTAGTAGAGAGAATACGCCGAGGCGGTGGAGGAGGAGCAGGCTCAGGCCTAGGCTACAGAATGTACAATGGCAACAACAAAAACGAAATCGACGTGGAATCTCTGCTGGAGGGAGCCGAGAAGCTGCTCGGAGTCTAGTACGTCCCAAATAACTAGATGATATTATACGTCGCTAACCAAGCATAGCCCTATACCAGGGGTCCACGATCGAATCGCAGCCATGCGCCAACGGCACGCACAAGTCGCGGCTTCGGTAGAATACTACGAAGCACGTCTCGCCGAACAACAAACTCAGCTTGGCCAACTGAGTCGTTCACGAGGAGACTACATGGACGAGCATGTTGACGACGTCGAAGAGGAGTCGGAGCCCGTCGTCGCTCCATTGACCGAGGAAGATCTACGACGGGAAGAAGAAGAGATGCGCCAACTTGAGAGGAAGAAGAAAGAGCTCGAAGATCGTGTTACTTCCATGTCAAAAGACATATCTGGTCTGCGATGATGGCCTGGAATGGTTGTGATTGCGGTTTCAACTTAGGCTAGGAGTTACAATAAGATACCCCGTGTTTTCGCCTCAAACATCCAACCCTCTTGTTTTGCCGCTCTGCAGCTATAGCTCCAGAAGGTTACCGCAGTGGATGCTGAAACGCAGGTGTATAGTATGTCTACTGATACGATGCAATTTTACGTGGCAGCAGGCATGTAACGGGAGTCTCAATCATGTATTCAGGTCTGATTCGTAAGTCATTACTAAGGATATCTCATACACAGAAAAGATAATCCGGACAAAGGCCCCCATCGCTGTTCGCTGAGCTCGTCGTCTCACAGCGACCGAGCACATGCTCAATCAACAGCACCTAGTTTAAGGCCTCAAACCGTCAGTCCATATGGAAGCCATTTAGAACAGTGCGGTACCGAGCATAGCACCACCAAGGAAGCCGGCTGCGATGGGCAGACCAGCTCCACCTCCGTAACCATAACCATACGGCCTACCGTACGGTCCAGCTGGACGCATATACCGTACGCCTGGGTTTCCGAACTGCCGACCTCCGTATGGGTTGTATCCGTAAGCACCCCTTGGAGCATACGGTCCGTGAGGTGGCTCAATGTACACATCCCTGCCCTGGCGGTCCTTGCCTAGTAGCTGCGGCTGGCCCGTCTCCATAGCGCGTATGAGTGCTTGCCGTGTACGAACGTGTTGGAGGTATGCTTGACGTTCCTGCTCTGCTCGACGGACGCGGGCTTGTTCGCGTTCTTGATGGGTTTGACCGGTGATCTTGTCCTTGAGCTTGCGAGAGAACTTGTGTATGCCCGTAGGTTCACTGGGCGCAGCAGCACCTTTACCCTTGGAAGTAGGTCGCGGAGGGAGTTGGTCTTCGGTGTCAGAATCCTCAGCTGTGAGGTCGTCCAATGTCATTGTCCTGTGCATGCGTGTGTGCTTCTTACGCTCTTCCGGGCTCAGAGTGTTGAGGAACTCTTCGTCATCGTAGGGATGTGTCCAGATACTACGCGGAGGATTTGCCTTTGTGTCGACGAAGAATTGGTGCGAAGTCTCTGGGTCAAAGCTACGTACCCAACCGGGAGGTAGCTCGCGCATCTCGTCCTCCATAGAGCGCCGTCGGTCGGGTGGGATGCCATTGCGCTCGGTACGCGCTGCAGGACCATCGGTAGAGACACGATGTATGCCACGTGAAGGATCCGCATCGAAGATGGCGGCTTCATAGCTCGGCGGCGGCTCGTTGGGTGGATGTGATGTCGCCATGGTCGAATATTGATAGGTAACAGGGAGTGATGAGGTGTGTTGGAAGACGTTCTTTGCAGTACGATTGAGACTGAGTCTTCCAACAGGAAACAGTGAGTATTATAGATGAGTAGATTGTAGGTTGTTGCAGTGTTTGTGGATGCAGTGATATTGTTTGGTAAACGGTGTGGCGTTGATCATGATGACGTCAAAATATCTGTGGCTGTGCGTTTTGACGGGGCTATGAACGAGCATCTCCGACGGGATTCTTGCATGTGATGCTCACCCTCCTTTGCTCTCACGATTCATACCACGAATTATCGTGGCTTTTGCATACATCATGTCAAAAGCCCAGAAACTGTGCGCAGCCATAAGAGTCATTTGAACCCTTTTTGAGTGCACATCAGCCTCGTCTCTCCACCATGTGCGCTTGTCACACTGCAGATTTCTCCACACGGACAGAAGGCGCATGTCTCACTGCGGTCTCGAGACCGACAACCAAGACCTCGGGGCTGGTTTCGGTAGTCTGGGATCTCGTGTTCAACGCTTCTTGCGCCTGGGAATTTGCTGGTTGCATCTTCAGAATCATCACTTCTTGGGTTGGTCAAGCCTGACCGAGGGGAGTACCACGAGAGCGTATCAAAGATACAGAGCATTGTTTTCAATTTCGAACCACATCAATCGCGTTGGTGGATAACTTTATCTCTACCATGGAGAAAACGACTGAGCAGAGTGAATCTCGCACTACGTACTGTTGTTCACAAGCCTCAGCTCGGCATTTCCCTGCTCTCGAGGTCCACGACGCTGAGAAAACCAACCCGGGTTGGCATTACGTGAAACCTGTCGGTCACTTGTCGTCTGCCCATCATTCTCTTCTCTAAGAAACATTCGGTCTCACTTCTCCCATCGAACCAATCCACCTCGAGCGCATTTCAGGCTCATCGGCAACTATTCACGAGTGTTTCAGGAGCGCTGCGCCGAGCCTTTACTGCTTCTTGTTTCCCCTTGGGTAGGCCTGTGGACAACTGGAACACATTGTTCGATCATGCGAACAAGCCATGATCCCACATGTATGGAAACTATACTCTATTCATCTACTGACCAATGCGTACGTTCTGAATGTATCTAATGTCACCGCTTTTACGCCATACGCCTTGCTGCATGAGCATCAATTCCGTCTCCAAAACTCTGCAACACCACTGTCTGAGGCAAGGACTTATATCAACCACCTTTAATCGTTACCAGTGAAAACTTTACGGGACGATCCGGGCGCCATAGTATTCTTGTGCGCTGAAGCATCCGACGGGCTGGTCTCAGGATCTTTCACATGGTAAGGCTTCAGGTATCCAAAAGACTTGTGTAATATGGGGCGAGGGTATGTACACTCCGAGGAACTTACTTTGGCAACCTAGCCGCGCTCAGACTATTCGTTCTTTACACTTGAGCTTGTTGTCTTAGGTGTAGAGATTGACTTTCCTATATTGAACATAGACGACGACAGCCCAGTAACACATCTCATAGGCTAAGATCTCATGGCTTTCCTTCCCAGGTTATATATCTCGTCTCCCCCTGCATTCAGACCTTCTCTACCGGGTACCGTCCATCAGTTGATACATTCCTTCATAAGATCCATATTTGAAGCACAAACGCGTACCGAACTTGAGTCTCAAGACAGCACCTCTTTCTCCATCTGTCAGCCGTTCCAATACCTTGGACCATCAGCATGGCGAAGCTGACATCCTTCTTGCTGGCCTTGGTCCAACTCTCTTCTTCCGTTCACAGTCTGCCTGCAGGTGGAGAAGCGAAAAGAGACACAGATCGTGTTATAGCCCGTGAAATAACCTTGACAGATGTCTCAGTCACCACAAGCTATAGCACAGCTATCACATCGTTGCAGTCGGCCTCGCCCACTGGCGAGCAATCCAATTCGGGGGTACGTTACAACCTTGCATAGATTTTTGCAAAGTCTCCAAAGATGTACTAACAAACTATCATCAGAGCTTCTTGACAGGCCTTCCATCGGGTGGTTTCACACAAGATCCAGCCGATGGTCCAGGAACTACAACAGCCACCAAGCCACTGTGCCCTAACGAAACGCCTCTAAACCCCGGGCCTACAGCACCTTCCAATCCGGCTTCATCGAATATCTTCCAACCCATTGCGACCGGGGCACCTCCACCGGCCATCCCATCGAGGGCAGACCACCCCGTCCAGAAACAACACATTGACGATGAGGACGTGCCAATCCAGACCAATAAGTTTTACGCAAACTTCTTCCTTGGAGGCCAATCTTTCTCGACCTGGACACATCCTTACTCCTTGTCATGGGACAACCGTCCCGATGGAGGCTCTTATGGTACGTAAATCCAAGCGATGAGTTCAAACATATGCTGAGTCAGACCTCTTCTCTCTGCAGGCGTTGCCGTCAGTCACACCACACGGGACAAGTTTGCTTTCGTCCCCGATGCAAACAATACGCGATTCTTCATCTCACCAATTGGAATCCATCATATTATACTCACCGCTGTAGAGCTAACGTCGGATACGTCCCTTTCGCTTGAACGCCTGGGAGCCTTCTCTACGTGGGTGAACTTGCGGCCAAACAACATCCTAGGTACTCGCATCTTGATGTCTCTTCCGGTTGTCCAGGGTATGGGCATGGTGACCGCTATTTACGACAGGGCGAAGCCAGTGATCAAAACTACTGTCTTTTTCCTCTCTCTGGACTGGGTTGAGCTGGTTAATGAAGCCACGCACAAGTACCGGATCGTACTCAACGATGGCTCACACTGGCTTCTATACGCTACATCGGACGGATCCGTCGGCACACCACCCTTCGTATTAGAGGACAGTACTACAATCACAGGTCCTGCCAATTTCGTAGGCAAAATTCAAGTCACCAAGAACCCATCGAGCGAGGTGGGAGAGAGCATATTCGATTATAGTGCCGGCGTATACGCAATCGATGCGACTATTTCTGCGATGGTCAACGGAGCTTTTGGAAGTTACACGATAAGTTGGGCCAAAGGCGGCCTAGTAGACCGGCCACTGCTCATGTATGCGCTACCTCATCACGTTGAGTCATTCGACCAACAGACTGTAGCCGCGTTGAAGGACATCACACTGGTTACGACAACGAAAGGCTTTGCGCGAGCCATTGTTGCCGATCGGATGACCATGGTGGAGAACGATCTTCCTGACACTATTGGTTTTGCTCCATGGGCTAAGAATCCTAACGCAGCTGGAGGGTCAGAGAATATCAACCTGAATGCCCAGGCTCTTGCGCTCATCAACCAAGCTGGCATAGCTGAGCTCAGCCAGAGTATGATCCCGCAGACGTCGCTAAATAGTATGTACTACTCCGGGAAAGGTCTAGCCAAGTTTGCTGCCATCATCTACACAATGAACAGCATGACAGGCAACAGTCAGTATGCTGCAGCTGGTTTGGACCGTCTCAAAGATGCTTTCAATGTCTTTGTCAACAACACCCAGCCTGAGCCGCTTGTCTATGACCAGGTCTGGAAAGGCGTCGTCTCGGGCGCCAGCTACTCAGGAGACCTCGGGTTAGACTTTGGAAATACGCTATATAATGATCACCACTTCCACTACGGGTACTTTGTGTACACCGCCGCTGTCATCGGACATCTTGACCCTACATGGCTCGGCCAAGGCAGCAACAAAGCTTGGGTCAACTCCCTCGTACGCGACTTTGCTAATCCAGTAGCCGACGAGCATTTCCCATTTCAGCGCTCGTTTGACTGGTTCCACGGCCACTCATGGGCGAAAGGCCTTTTCGAGTCAGGCGACGGCAAGGACCAGGAGTCAACATCAGAGGACACCTTCGCCACTTACGCGCTCAAGATGTGGGGCAGGGTGATTCAAGATCCTAACATGGAGGCTCGCGGCAACTTGCAACTCGCTGTGCAAGCGCGCAGTATCAAGAACTACTTCCTTATGGAGGCTGACAACAGAAATCAACCCGAAGGCTTCGTCAAAAACAAAGCTACTGGTATCCTCTTCGAGAACAAGATTGACCATACCACGTACTTTGGAGGGAACATTGAATACATTGAGGGCATACATATGATTCCCTTGAACCCCTCGTCCGCATACACGCGCCGCAAGCAATTCGTCCAAGAAGAATGGGACACGTACTTTAGCAATGGCCGCGCCGAGCAGGTGCAAGGCGGCTGGAAAAGCATCCTAAAAGCCAACCAGGCTCTCTTCGACCCACAGGCCTCTTATGATTTCTTCGCCAACCCGGATTTCAACGAACAACTCGATGGAGGTGCGAGTCGTACGTGGTATCTGGCTTACTCTGCGGCGCTGTTGGGTGCGAACGAAGTTGGTGCGCAGCGGGATCCGCAGATGGATTATGCTGGCCCGGAACAGCCGTTAAGCTCTACACAGAAGATTGGAGCACGCGGGTCGTACATGGTTAGGGGTGATCAGGAATACAGTACTTGGTCTTCGGGATCCAATCGGCCTACTCCATCTCCATCCAGTACTAAACCAGCTCAGTCTTCGGCGTTCAACTGGCCTACGCCACCTGTTGTTGAACCGACAGCTACTCCGACACCTGCGCAGCCTGCGATGGTCACCACGGCGGTCGACGCTGATACGCCGAGTGGGCAAGATGACGGAAACAGCTTGTGGGATTTGGTTCTCTGAGTGGAAAACTAGGAATGTGGGATGGTTGGAGCGTGTATCTGGGCGTTCGGTCTCGACTTTGGATGTTTGTATATACCTATTCCTGTAAACTTTACATCTAGAAATAGGAACAACCAATATCTCTTATACGCGGTTTTGATGCAATAAGGTTCACTAGAGCTTGAAAGCAGCCCTAGAGAGGTCAGGAAGTGCTTTCACCGCCATTTTTCACCGCTTCCCCATACTTTAATCTGGGAACACTGGCGGAGGGAGATGGCTAGAATGGGGCAACGTTCTAGGCCTGCTCCTAAGACCGAGGGAGTGAAGCGCATAACTTGGACAATCCGCTTACGATGGAGCCTCCTAGGCCACTACTTGTTGTGACGTGATAAGAGTGGCGCATATGTGGAGAGCAGAAAACCGACGCAGGACGTCTTCAATTAGCTCAAGTGGAGCGGGTAACGCCTTCCGCGCCTAGATTCATTTTGGTCGAGGATTGCGGACGTTATCCCAACCAGAGTACCACTGGGGGCGACGGCACATGCGTCAAACACAAGGCACACGTCTAGCTATGGGCCAGCACACCTGTAAGAACGAGCTCTCAGATCTTCCCCTCTTTCCATCGGCTCGGCGTTACTACGGCAATCACTATTTTGAGAATACCTGCCCACGGGTAGACGAATTAAGCTCGGGCCAAGCCACTACGCCTGGGTTTCCCCTTCCGTACACGAGAAGACTAATGCCCCCTGCACGTCCCCACGGCACCCGTGTCTTCCGTGAATGCTTAGCACCGACGATGGCATTGCGGTATGCAGGCTTTCTTTTCTCCAATCTTCCGACAAGGCGATTTATCAAAGACTATATCCGTAAGTGGTTGGACGGAACGGCCGTACTTCTACTAGTTGAGATTTCCTGTAAGAGCTTTCACCCAGTCCTCTACAATGTCCGTGCAGCTCCATCGACTAGACGACTACACTTTCGATTTGTTGACGACAAGTATCAACACACACCCTCACCGTCTCTTAACTGCGGTATCCATGTACGCATCACACCATGCCTTCGTATTAAACGTGCGCTGGCGGGTGCAACGCACGAACCTCCGATGTTGACGTTGAGTTTACGAGGTAACATGTGGATACTTCTGACGTCTGGATACGAGCTGTTGTAGTATATAAGTACCGCATCTTCACCTCGTTCAAGCCAACCATCCCATCCATCTCAATACCAACTCAACCAACACCAAACCAACCACCTACAACAACCGCCACCATGCACTTCACACTTCCCCTTCTCGCTCTCGCTGCTTCCGTCAGCGCCAGCAACCCCATCGAGGCCGCCTGGAACGTCACCCGTTCTTACAAGGACGTCAGCCAACAGGTCACTTCCTTCGAAATCACCGCAGTCTTCGTTTCAGAGGAATACCCCGAGGGTCTCGAGTCCAAGTGCAACTGGGTCGAGAAGGGCCAGGTCTACCCCGCAACGTGCACCCCAGACACCTTCTCGGTTGAGCCCCAGAACGATGGCACCAGTAAGTCTACACTGCACCAACACGTACAAGAGGAATTGAGGCTGACATGACTTCCCTGTAGCCTTGAAGATCCAGCAAACCATCCAGAAGCCCAACGAGCAGGTCGTGTACGGAGAGGGCAAGGTTCCCCGTTCGGGTCACGCTGTCATTCCTGTCAACGCTCGCGTCGCTTAAACTGGCAATATCTTTATGACGATAGGTTGGAAGCACAGCAGGATGCAAAGTGAGAGGAATTGTACCAGGCGAAAGCGAGTTGTGATAAGCTACAGTAGCGGCACCTCATAATGACTAGAATCAGTTTTTTCGCGAGATGATCGGACAGGGTCCGGTGATGTTTCATGCTCATGTGCAAAGTGGGCCGATCGATGTCTAGCGCCCCTGCCCCAACACCTCAAACCTCGGCGACTAACCTCAGGCATGAACACCTGACCCTGTGTATAACAAAATTTTGCACTTCCATCCCGTCGCGATGGACACTATACCTCTTTCTTGACCAAATGTAAAGGACGTGTTCCTGGTTACACATCATTCGCAACCAGCAGACCCCAAACTCGGTGTCCGGGCCTCGCCCGCTTATCAACATACACAACGCTGATTCCCTGTTACAGGAAAGGTATTCCGTACTTTACATGACGAGGGAGTAACAGGCGTTCCCAACGGTAGACTTGGATCACACAAGAGAATATAGTCCAAATACAGCTACACAACTCGCAACCCATTCATGGCACGCTAAACCATACATAGGTCAACTCCTAATCGAAACAAGTTTTACGGACGGAGCTGGGTCAAGCCGTCATTACTTCCGCAGAACGAAGCAAATTAGGAAATGAGTATATTGCTGCTGAAAGAGCAGCTTATGCTGTAGTGTCATCGCAGTGTTGTCTCGGAGTGTCTACAATTACTAAAGCGAATTAGCGACGAACGAAAAGTCTGAACGGGTGCAATCGCAAGTCCTCCAATGATTCAGAGCTTTTTCGATCGGAGATCTACACATCATCCGAGTATGTGGCACCGTGAGTGTGGAGGGCTCCAACTCTCGCGTAAGGTGCAGTCATGGTGACGATCAAAACGGCAAAGGAGCGAGAATGTACTCTATAGGAACCATCGCTGTGGTGTTTGTCTTCTTGAAAGTATGCTGGAATGGGCTCTGAGGTTCGTGGCTCTATTGTCGCGGTACTAATGACGGGCTCGTATGCATCGCCTCGCTCTCACCACGAAAGTTGTGCCGCTGGTTAAATCACAGTCGTCCAGTGTTCTATCTAACTCTGGTCAGGCAAATTTTGGTACTGTTGAGGGCCTCACAATCTCTGTATTACTTTCCCCGTTTCTGGACTCATAGGAGGAGCGTTTTCTTCTTGAGTATGAGGTTAGATTGTAGGTCTTGTTCGATGTATTCGCGAGCGCTGTCCCGCGCACTGGGGGTGGAGCAGAATGTACTATTGGGCATTTGGGGCAATACAGGTTTTAGCTTGTTCCTTTCTATAGGCTTTGGACGTTGACGGAATGGAGAAGGACCTTTGGGGGACAAGGAGAATGACGTAGATGTTCGGCTCCACACAAGGTGTGAAGATGTTCCATGCAGCTGGTAGTCTCGTGGCTCGCTGCATTGGTAGTACGATCATAAGACCAGTCCTGACGTGAGTTTCGTAGCAAACTTGCCAGGAATTCGTTAGATGCCTCCGACTCCATGGTAGTTGAATACCATGACAAGTAACAAGTTGCACCCAAAAGACCATACATCAACATCCTCAGGAGCAGAGAATTAGCCGTTGCTGCGTATAGCACAGGCAATCCTCGATTTTTGCCCAGCCTTCGAGTTTCGTCCATTCTTTGCGCTCCCAAAATCGCCTATCTTGAATACACGACTGCCGGGATGGGTTTCATCCTTACACAAAAATATGTTTCTCGGGTGCAGATCGCAGTTCGTAATCCTCGGAGCTTTGAACAGCCCGCCTTCTTTCGTAGTTGTTTTCATGAGCCATTCTCCAACGGCAGCAACTTCTCGACGTCATCGGCTGTGAGCTGTCGCTGCTACCTAGGCGTGATTAGCACTTCAGAGGTAGTACGTGTTAGCCTAGCCTTAAATTATTACGGTAACGAAAAATAGTTACTATGCTTGCAACAAGTATCGACAGGCAAAGGCTGGGGGGTCTCAGTCTTTGCGCACCAGGATGCAACCTGACTAGACTTTCGGCCCAAAAACCAGGCGTTACGGGCATATATTGTATTTCAACACGAGCTTATTGGTTCGTGACAGCTCTCATCTTAACAAAGTATAGTGTTCTAGAGTTCACCTCTAGTCATTGGAATAAATACGAAAATGCAAATTACCAAAAAGAAAGGGATCCCGTGAATTCTTACATATCCCACCCACTGCTGCTCCGCGGAATTTCCAGAGCTCCTTGGGCAGCCAGTTGAGTCTCTAGACGTGGTGGTAGCATCCTAACCCATCAGTGCACGACAGCTTACAAGCCAATTCTACATGGCCACGGAACCTCGCAGTCCTAGGCAAAGTAAGCCCACACCATGGCCACTAAGCTCAAGGCAAAAGCACCCGGTGCTGCGCCCATCGAAGAAGCACCCGAAGCCTCAGGAACGTTATTTGTAGCAGCACCACCCATGTACCAAGATCCAATGTCTGTCAATTCGCCGTCCTGGGTAAGCATAGCGGCGTTGGCACCCACATTACTGACATCAGAGCGGAAGGCGCCGAAGTAGGAGTAATGTGTAATGTTCCTAAGTATATTGTTAGCCCATGTCCTCTTCTTGTAGAAAGGTGGCGAGAAGCAGTACTCACGGCCAGCTATCAAAGCTCCGAGAACTCTGGTTGTAGAAAGTCTGCGTCTCCTCGAGCGGCTGATTTGGATATCCATACTCGGTAACCCACACCGTCATGTTGGGCCACTTGGTCGTAACCTTTCCAATATGGCTCATCATGCCCTCGAAGTTTCCATACCAATGTACAGGAATGAAGTCTGGATTACATCCGCCATTGCACTCGTTGAAGAAGTTCTCCAACCACTGCCAACCAGACTCTGCGCCGGTAACACCAGGCGCACCTAGTTTGACACCAAGTTCTTTCAGAGGCTCGATCTCGGCTTTCCAGCGGGCGGCAGCTGTGGTAACGGCGAGGTTGGATCCGCCGGTGCTGTGGCCGCCATCGGGTTCGTTGAAGCCGAGGACGTGGGTTATGTTCGCTCCGTCGGCGATTTGCTTCTTGACTGAGTCGAGGAAGGGGGTTCCAGTGTCGCTATCACTGGCGCCCCAGAGCATGGGGACGAATTGCATGTCTGGGTTGTTGGCGTAGGCTGCCGAGGGGTCCTTTTGGTAGTTGTAGTACCATGTCGGTGGTGATGGGCCGGTTGCCCATATTTTGTCGTCGTCGGGATGGTCTTCGGAGGGCACATAGCAGAGGCCGCGTTTTGACGATGTTGATGCTGTGGATTGTGCGACTATTGTGCTGGTGAGGACCGCCGTCGCGGCGGAGAGGAGTGCGGTGCGTCGCATTATTGCCGTGAGGTTTGTCCGCTGGAATGCTTCGAAATGCAACGATATGGAAAACCGACTTTCGTGTATTTCACACTAGAATTCTCGGTACCAGAGCCGTGAGGGGAAGCAGCGAATAGACCCTACGTCGCTTGTTCTGTTGTCGCGCGATTGGATGCCACCACTCAGGGACAGCTCAAGATGCCTCGACGCTCGTCGCAAATGTGCAAAGGCAACGTGGATAACAGAAACTGATGGAGTGGACAATGTAGCATGGGTACTGTGTACAAATCTCCTTCTGTTCAAGACAACTCAGCCACAAGAAAAAAAATTCAAAGTTAATAGGAGAAAGTCGAAAGCGAGTCGTAACGCAAGCCACAAAAACGCCTTTGCGATTCGAGTAGGACGGGGAAGTAGCAAGCGGTCTATCGTACACCCAACCCAAGAACTCGAAACAGGAAGATGAAGCAGAAGAAGAGGACGGATACTCAGACACCCAAACGCGTCTACCTTCTCTCCAAATAGTACCTGCGCAAGTTAGCTCTTGACGCCGTCAAACGTCAAAACCACAAGCTTCTTCAGACGAAACTCCCAGCTCTGAGAGAACGATATAATCTATTATCCACATCATCCCGCGCTACACCTGCACCATGCACGTTAGCATATCGAAAAGAGCAGTCCTAGAGATGAACCGGCTCTTGGTAGCCGGCTGGATTCTACCGGGTCGCCCAGGATAGTGCGGTCGTGACGCAGGTACAAGCGGTCCAAGCCCTGGCGGGCGCGCCACAAGAGGACAATCCAAAGCAAATCCGCGGGAGATCGACTTAGCCGGAGGCGTTCGGCGGAAAAAAGCGCGTCTTTTGTGTGGGACATGAGATGAAGTCTCGAACGATCGGCAGGTACAAAGCTGCCTAGGCGGTTACCAGCTGTCTTGTGGGAAACAGCGTTCTATATTCAGACGTTTAGTCCAGGCGATATGTCGCTAGGATGTATTGATTCAGGGGTGGTGCATGTGCAGTTCGCCCCAACATGTTGGGGCGGCGTGCTGCCGCGCCAGCGGAGCGAGCGTTCAGCTACAGCTTTCTGCAGCGAAGAGCTTATCGGGTGAAGGTGAAAATCGCGCGTGCCGTATGCTTCGCTACCCTGGGCAGTGCCACCACCACTGCCGAGCGCAGCAAGGCCTCAAGTCAAAACATGTCCATCTCTGGACAGATGCTACAAGCAGGTAGATAGAGCCGTACATGTAACAGTTAGGTTTTGGTATTCACATCTGCTCTCCGTCCTATTTCACATTCCATTTCCAACTCCACACTCCATTCCCTTTCCCATCCTCCTCCACTCCACTTGACGATAGCAGAAAAGATAGTTGTGTATGTGTGTATGTGTGTGCGAGCCCCAGGCTTACCGCTTTGCATGAGATTACAAAAGGCTGTATCAGATCTTTCTTTACACCAAATACTAGAGATAAACACAAAAAAGAAATCGTAAAAATCACGGACGCTGTGAGCAGATATGGCCCAGCCTGTATGCAAGAGAGATGACTTTGAAGGTGATTTGACCGCTCTATGGTTTGTCAAATACAACCGCCGAGATGTAGATAGGAAAACGAAACAATAGGAGATTATGCCTAGATGGTGAGACATTGCACCACTCCAGTCTTTCACTTTCGAAAGACTTTGGGAGATTATTGGCTTTAGTACGCATAGCCGCCGTTATTACCTCGTGGTTGTTGAGGTTGCCATGGGGCGTTGGAGACGTAGCCGGGTGGTTGGTGGAAGCCGACTTCCGCATCACGTCCTGGACTGCTGTCGCGGCTTATGCTTCGCTCGTGCGTTGCTGTGCGACCGAAAGTGGATGCATCAGCAAGCAGATGTCCTTGGTCGTCTCCAAAGGAGCGACTACCAGGACCGTTGTATGCAGTATTTTGGTCAGCAAGAGGAACGCGGTCGTAGCCGGCAGTGCGGGGACCAAACGGCGAAGGCAGCGAAGTGCGCTTGTACTCTTGAGGATCCATGAGCAGCGAGTTACGTGCATCGAGAGGGGTGAGGTTGTCGAGATCGCGGGCTTTCTCTGGAGGGGCGGTTAGATGATGTCAGGAATCGGGGCACCGAGCAAACTTACCAGCTTCCTTTCTCTTCTTGCGGTGAGGGTTCTCCTTGCAGCAGATGATGATCGCATTGACGGCAATGAGGATAGCAAGAACGCCGGTGAGCGAAGCCTGCACAACGACAAGCACAAGACCGGTGACAGTCTTGGTTGTCTGGCTCATGCCCAGTTCTTCGACGAAGACCAAGATGCAGACAACAGACAAGACACGGACGATGGAGATGGTGATGTTAATCCAGGTGCTAGACTTGAGCGTGTATGGCCGAGCCCAGAGAAGCATGATAAGGAGAAGTGATTCAACAATGAGTTGCCCGGCAGCCTGTGCGAGACCGTGGCCATCTGCTCCGGCGATGACGCAACCACGAGCAAATAGGAAGACAATGGCGGGCAGGAAGATCCACCAGTAGCTCTTCTTGTAGTTCTCGTAGAACATGCTGTACTTGCGCCAGATCTCCTTGTCCTCGTAAAGAGCGTCGGGCTTGCCCTCCATCTTCTTGAACTTGTCTGCGGTGCTCCAGATCTTCCAGGTGAAGAAAGCCAGGACTCCAGTGAACGCACCGAGGGTTACACCAGCAAGTGTCTTGACAGCCCACGAGTCACCGTTCTTGAACTGGTACACACAGTAGAGAACCCAGATACCGTAGAGTAGGAGGATCAAGTTGGTGATGGTCTTGGCCAGAGTCCACCAGTATCGCTTGCGGAAGCTAGTCAAGCGCTTCGGGAAGCTGCCGAACAGAGCCCAGGTTTCCAGGATGACCTTGAAAAGAAGGATACCGACGGTGATGGCGGCGATGATGATGGCGAAGATGAGCAGTACCGTCATGAATGCGTTACGATCGGGAATTGTGTATTCCTGAATGAAGCCCTGCATATTCTTCGCATAGACGATGACCTTGTTATCGCCATCCTCCTCTGCAGTGCCGTTGATGTCCGTCTTCAATTCGTCACGAGCGAACAAGACGTCGAAGCTGCGCTTGGCCAGGGTCATGTTCTGGTCCACGTGCACGAGGGTGGCGTTCTTGAGGAATTCGACGCTGCTCTGCGTAAGATTGCCACCAGTGCTCGCACGGAAGTTGTCGATAGAGTGCTGCATGCCCTCCCAGTAGACAAGGCCGGTACTGAAGGCGAAGTTCTGGGACCAGCTGCGGTATACTCCAGGAACGTCGGCGCTCATCATGCCGTTCAAAGCCATGGCCTGGAACCATCCGATAACGTCGCCAAAGGTGGGACTGGACTGTGGCGCTCCAGCGTGTCCAGCGCCAGCAAGTGAAGCCAGTCCAGTTACAGCCAAAGCAGCTCCAGCAATTCCAGCAGCAATGTATTGTACTCCAACGGTCGAGAGCGACTGTCCGTTGCTGACTTGTGATGTGATACAAGCCAGGTCTTTGCCTCCGTCAATGGCCTTGAGTCGCAGTCGGGCTTGACTGTCGATGTCGGGTATGTTGAAGGCGATGCTGGGGATTTGGGACATGATACTGTCGGGAATGCTCTGCTCGCCCTGAGCACCAAAGGTACCCTTGGGAACTACTCTACGTTAGCGGGCACCAGAGGCAGGCGCGGCTGGGGCAGGTACGTACCTGGACATAATTGGTCGACCTTGTACTCGCCATCGCAAGGATCGAACTCTTTGTTGTACAACTCTCGACCATATGCGTTTACGGTAAGTGTTGCCATGACCTTCTGCTCAACCTCGTTGGTGCCGGAGACGTCAAACTTGACCTTCTTGGTGGAGCGAACGAATTCAATATCCAGCTTGTTGACCTTGATGTCTCCCGTACCGTCCAGACAGGAGCTGAAGCCGTTTGTCTTGAGGACATCGGCAGCCAGTACGCCTAATGGCGCCGACGCCAGTAAGAGGAAAGGTGCGAGCATTGCCGAATATGTCGCGTGAGGCCGCATGGTTGATGTTTTTGCGCCCGCGGGCGTTCCTGGGGGGGGGTGGGAGGGCGACTTTGGATAGCGCGCGACGGGCGCGGTAGTGATGTGTCGGGGGATGTTCGTATACGTAGGTGGTTGTTGGCACAAGCAGGGTGCAGCAGACGAAGAAGCAAGCAGTAGATTAAACGGGAGTCGGCCGCAGGTTCAACCTTTGTCGGGCCTGATGAAGACGGTAAACAAAGGCAAACGTCGCAGTGGGCGGGCAAATGGACCCAAGTGGCGGCGGGCCTGGGAAGAGGGTTTGCGGTCGAGTCGGGCAGTTGCGAGGGACGCAAAGGTGAAACGACTGGCGAGCGAGCGAGCGAGCGAGCGATGTTGTTGAAATGAGGACGAGGCGCTGAAGCCGGTATTCTGCCTCTCTTGTGAAACCGTGCGGCGCCTGCCACTGCCAAGGGGGCTCACTCCAATGGGGAAGGGACGCGCGGCGCTAGTCTCGATTAATCCCGCGATGGCGCAGTCGCTGGATCCGGCGCTATCGAGGCAAGATGGCTGTTGGGCTGCGTTCGAGAACACAGCGAGAGGGGGGTTGGCGCTGATGTCTGCTTCTACCAGACATGCTGTCCTACTGTCGTATTCATGGCAGCTGAAGAATGCTACTGTGCAAGGCGAGCCTATCAAACCACCCCGGTCCCGCTCGAGACCGTCGCCAAGTCAACCATCGTGTCATCCTTGGAGAGGGCGAAGACTGCACGAAGCCTCATCCCATGCACAGGGGCTTTTATTCCCCCCGTGGTTGACTCCTCTTGTGCACAGAGAACCATGGAATTTCATCATCAAAGCGACTTTTGTAGCCTGCTCCGATGACCCCATGACGGTACCTGTACCTGCGTGGCTGTGCATCCCCCCATTGTCGTAAAAATAGATGCTTGGCCACGAGACAAGAACTTGACAACCGTAGCTGCCCGAAAAGACCAAGTGCTGCGTCCAAAGAGGACGTTCCCGTTCGTATATTATTGTAGGCCCGAAATCCATTTGTTGCTATCCATCGGTCTCACTTTGCTTTTGCCGTGATGATGAAATCATCCCCTGCGGAGTCGAACATCTGCGACAGTCTACGAAGAGACGCCATCGACTGCGTGTGTCTTCAAGTTGTGCGATCGGCAGGTAGCTGGCTGTTGCGCGGTCTAGAAACATTGCTGGACTGGGAGACCTGCGTGATTAACCTTGGGAGTCGATCACTAGCACCCCAGCACCCGACATGCCTCACATCGCCCATGGCCAGCGCCATGGCCGCCTGAACAGTGAGGGGGCCTACACACCAGCCACCACAGTCGCGCATCGCCAACTCTACAGCCAAGTGCAGACCCACGTCGTTGACGTGACGTTGCAATAGTCGCAGTGAACATGTTTCTCACCATGTGCGCTCCTGCAAGCTTGAGGTCCTCGCAATCCGCATCAGTGGACATGCTGATGCAATCTCACGTCTAATTTCACATGCCCGCCACTATCGCTCCTTCAATCAAACACTCTGGACTGTATCACTCATGCCTGTTTCCTCGGCCGTAGCAATCTCAATTCTGCGAGTATTCTGCACGCAGCAGCAATGTCATGTCTTTCAATGTGCTGGCCTTGCGCCTTCGAACCAGCACTTACACTGCATACTATTCCCAGTATCCGAGTTCGAGCGTTCTGACTTGTCCATATTCCATCAATGCATCACGGTATATGTCGTCTGCTACGAATTTGTTTACACTGAGGGCCATTGATGGGACACCCAGTTCGCCAGAGTGCGGTTCCAACTACCGCTTCCGAGCTGAATGTGTACAAACAAATCTATCTACTGCTTCCATACGATATCTTGTCCAACCATATAACCCAGTTTTTCGAACGTGAAAGTCGCATTCGGGTCTACAATGCAAATCACCCCCAAATGCAAGCGAATCTGCAATCTGACCTCGATAGTGTCACTCATCGTGGCATTGGCGTCATCATCCATGACACCTTGTAAACAGCGTTCTTGTCCTGCACAAACACGATAGTAGCTGCCTCTAGGTTAGCCTGGTCAAACGCCTTGTTCGTACCTCCCGGGTTGATAGCGACTTTAACACCAACAGTATCAATAGCCGCCAAAGATGAGAACTTATCGATATCTGCACATCGCACGCAAGAGGCCTTACCCACACGTTGGCCTGCAGTAGAGAAAATGGCCTTCTACACATGGGCTAGGGTAATGCTGACGCCGCCTTTGGAGGGGCCTGTACCCAGCGCAACGGGTCGTGCAGCTAGGCAGATCTAGCGGGACTCACTATGGCGATATACAGATGCCTGAGGTTCCTGACAGAGAGGGACCGCCCCACGTGTACCTTCACGAAGTAGCCTAGTTATGGATATGTACGTGTGGCAAACGTTGTGCGCCATTGCGCTTCCGAAACCTTGGAAGGCTCAACGGTAAGTAGATGTTTAGCAGTGCGGACAGCACCAAGGTTGTTCGTTTCATTTTCTTAGTCTCCCTGAATCGCATCGACGTTGACACCCCAAACGGGATGAATGTATTACTGGTTCTCAGTCGCGAAAAAAATTCACGCCATCCATGTAAGCTTGGTGGCAGGTTGACCTTTGGGATAAAGATCACCGGATCAAGGCTTCGTGGCAAGCCATTGTGTCCATCCTCCATATCAACCTTCTTTACTTGAAGTTGTTGTGCGGGCAATGAGTCACCGAGATTCTGCAACGCTCATCTTGAACGCTGTGCTTATGTATTCTATGCTGCAAAATTGGTCTGACTCATGCTACGGTGGGATTGTTGAGCCTGCACAAAGCACAGACCTACTAATAGTGGAACGCCCGTAACACCACAGCACCATGCACGTCTCGACTACCACAACGGACAGGCTATAACTCGGTTAATTTTCAACTTTTTCATCAACAATCGTCAAGTTGGCCGAGTGGTTATGGCGTGTGACTCAAGCGAAAGCTTGTCTTCTCCGGAAGACGCACTCTCAAGGGGTTTCTCATAGGGCAACCTGCGGGGGTTGTAAGTAATCACCAAAAGATGTTCATTTCGATACACGCGACTAACAACTATGACAGCGAATCCCCCACTTGACAATATCTTTTTTGGACCTTTTTTCTGGGCTTTCATGCCTCCCACTTGACAGTACCTTTTCTCATTTCATATTTTTGCACTTTATGGTAGCTCATATCTACATGTGGCGTCATCGCCAGTACGTCATACAGCAGTCAGACCAGGAAGCCAGAAGGTCCTTATATCAATAAAGTCTGTGTACTGGAATCATACAACTGCAGTTCACGGCATTACTCCCCTTGGTTCCCACAGGGTCACGGCAATGTGCAAGGCGCCTATAGACAGCGACAACGACGATACCTGGGTATGGTCTGGTCGACAGGAGCGAACGTAGTGCGCTGCCACACCGCAGCAATTGTGCAGGGCGGACGCCTGCAGGGCCACTCTTCGCAAGGTAGATGGGGTGCGCTACCGTACCTTGAGAAGCGCGGAACGTGGCTGAAACTAATTGCGAATGAACCAAACAAATCAACAAAGAAGCCTCTGGTACGAGCATACATCTCGTCAGCGCCAGCTGTTAATGCGTCATTACCACGAGGCTACATCATCTCCCTTGGCGGCAGTCCCATTGATCGATAAGATCGCCGCAACTAGCAGCACTAATTCTATGCAAGACTGGGCTTGTTGACCAACCCAGGCCTCTTTAGAATCGTACAGGCTTTCGCTCGCTGCCTCAAACCCCACATCTTAGCATAGACGCGAACGATGGGCCGCTGAAGGAAGCCCTTGCATAGTTATGCATGTCTTGGTACGGCGTATTGTACCAAATTGACAAAATTGAACAAATCAAAATTTGGACGTTGAAACACGCCTGGCTTGCATGCCTTGGGAAGGATATGTCCTTCGCTCGCTGTTATTTCCAGCCCCCACACAAGCAATTGATGAGTTTGTCAATTTCCATGAGTAGCTTAGTTTCTGCCAGAGTGTAACGAGCAACAGGCGCGCTATGAAGGATTCGCCGCACATCCCATAATGAGGTCTAACCTTCACCAACATCAAGCCTCGCTGGCCCCAGCTTTCCCGCCTTCGTCGGCCGCAGAACGTTTCATAGGCTCAATTTGTGCGCTATCCCTCCTTCAATCACGCATGGCTTACGAACTCATGTCCTCAAGCGTCTCACCCAATACCTCCCCTTGCAGCCATGGCGGCCGCCACGCTAATCTGGGTTGCATCGCCGGCCTTTTGGGAGCCCTTTATTCAAATCAATGGAAGCATCTTTCGCCACAACTGTCGTTGGATCCCTTACAACAACAACAACGGGATTATGTTATTCTGGGTCACAAGCACTTGGCTTTCTTGGAGCTGCAATTGTGAGCTGTTAAGTATGCTGGATGCCTGAGGCCCATCTCGCGCTCCTTAACCCCTCAGCTTGAGTCCATGTCCCATTGTTTTCTGTAATCTTGACTTTCTGCAAGTTCATCGTTCTTTCCGTCTCAAAAAGGAACCTTTGCCATGGCAGATCCCGACTATAGAGCAGCTAGGCCAGGAGAATTCTTTTGTCCCCGTGGAGGTACTTGGTAAGTCGAAGATCCGAAACCAGAACCGAGATGATGTTTAATGACCGAAGCATGTCTGCGTAGCGATACAGAGTACGATTCTGACAATCATCAGGTACGCGTGCGAGACTGGGACCAAGTTTGTCGGGTGCTGCATGTCGGACCCGTGCGTGAATGGCTGCTTTGGTGACATTCTACGACCAGCGGGTCGCTCCACATCACTCGCTGACCAGTCACCCGGCGGGTCATGTGGTGGTCAGACACCCATGTGGACTTGTGAGATGGCGCCGACATTCTGGGGATGTTGCAACGAGGACCCGTGCATGAACAACTCGACATGCCCAGAAGGAAAACTGGAACCGTCATTCTGGGATCGTCCAGACCAGTACTACTACTTCCACGGTGAGCAGTGTATCTGTAAGAACTGCATGTGAGACATTTACTGACTTTGTACAATTACATCTAGATCTGAACGTTGCGCTTTCGTCCACCGTTCCTGAACCCACGGCATTCTCGACCGCCATCAGTACATCTACAACCGCCAGTGATACGCCTACAAGTACAGCTGCCGCTAGCCCCAGTAAGGTCTCTGGAGCAGTTATCGGAGGTGTTGTTGGAGGTTCACTTGCTTTCCTAATCATCATCGCCGCAGTTGTGCTCTGTTTATACCGCCGGCGGCGCAACCAGAAGAAAAAAAGTATCGAGGCAGAGGTGGCAAACAACTCTGTGATACCAAAGGCAGAATTAGCATCGCCTACAACATCTACAGGATTCTCACGTGCGTCTCTGTACAATCGACCTAACAAGTCTCGTCACTGACTGTGTGTAGCACCTCCGACGTACTCCTGGGGTCAATCCGGCCAAAACTCGCAACAGAAATGGGCACACTACCAAACAGGCCATCGAGAATTGCTGGGAGACACGACAAGGTCTGAGCTTTACTCTCCATCTGCCAACGAGCCCGCCGAGCTCCATGGAGGTTCAGAGGCAGGTGAGCTTGAGTCACCACAGAACACCCCCAAAGTAGCGCTGGGGGAATTCGCTCCCGACACGTCAAAGCAACAGGTACACGGCTTGGGTGTCAATATTGCTGAGACAGCGCGGTTGAACGCGCAAACATAGAGGGCTTCGGCCTTGCTCTGAGTGTTAATGTTAATGTACTGTTCTCGAAGTACTTGTCAGGCCTAGCTGACGATATATACTATCCTGCACCCTAATTAGTAGTCTACTAATTATACGTACTTTTTTGGTTGCCTGGCGTAGTGGTGCAGGGCTGCGTTCTTGACAAAAGTTACTAATCTTCCACTCGAACTTGGCTTCATCCAAACCTCCATCCTCCAATCGACTGGGAGGCTTATCAAAGACCAGTATGTTATCGGGTTTGATATCGAGATGCAGAGTATCCAAATTGTCATGTAAACATGCGGTGCCGGTCGTTCCTCGAGCAGTTTCGCCAGCACATACCTTGGCCGCATGGCTCTCTGTCGTCTGTATTCCATCTTTGTACAACGTATTTGCTGTAATATATAATCCCGTGTGAGGTTCATGGAACCAGCAAGACTACATACCGACTTTCTTTAGCCTACTCCGCCATGGTCCGACTGCAGGCAAACGATCGCTACTACAGTCGAACAGGGTTGCTGAGATTCCTCCAGAAGACGTTCCCCAACTGCAAAAACTTCCGAATTAGCCCAATCAAAGATGGGTTCTATACATTTGAGCCTCCCAGAGAACTTACTGACGTGAGTGGCTTACCCGTGCATCGGGCTTCAAGGTTCCACTAACGCCTGTAGAACGAATGGATGTGAGCAGACCCAACTGATGACGTTGCGACCGGTGTGTGCTAACGGTATGGATTTGCAGCGAAGCGCAAGACTGAGGCATCTCGTCAGCCTGGTGCGGCAGAGTGGAGACCCATCTTCACAGCTTGGCGGTGTTTCGGCTGTGCAAATGGAAAACACATAAGCACATAATTGAGTGAAAGGCGTTGTTGAGGGCATTTTGAATTTCTAGCAATTAATATCCTCTGCCGTAATTTACAGAACCAGCTCAATTCCCGCCATAATGTTTGCCAATGGTCTCGACAGTCACAATCTAGGTGATGTACCCTCACTTGCTTCGTCAAAAATGCAGCTATGATCGGATGTCCTAGATGATGCCTGACTTTTTTCTAAACATGAAGAGAGGCATCTGATTGAGTTGATGGAACTGGATATCTATCCATCATACGACCCGAACAATTTTACCTTCGCAGACGAGCCACAGTTGCCAAATCATCTTCACAGCGCTAGACGAGATAGTCTTGGTAGTGGGATGGATATATAGTAGGTGTCTTCTGAACCTGAGCCAGCATCAATCAGGACTAAACATGAGATTCAGTTTTCTCCATCAGCAGCACACATGGGCGTCTCTCAACGCAAGCCGAGACATGATCTCTACCATAATGGTTCATTGCAAATTTGGCTGCGGCTTCTTAAAGATGCTTCCATGCACGATATCTACCCACCGAGGAAGCCTATACCGGCACCTCGCAGGTGATATCCACCGCCAATCGATCCAGTCAGTAACTCTTCCAGGTATTTCTGATCTTAGCTGACGAAAAGCAACAGAATTCGGTTGGCTCTACAAATATACCAAAAAGAAACATGTCAAGTTTGGAAATCCATGGGTCATCCGGCATATGGGTGTTCACCATACCTACAACAAAGAAGACTTCAGGTCCACATCGTTGATAGTGAACCCAAGTCCAACCGCATATTTCCATGAATACTTCCGCAAGATGTCGCAACGAGCATCAGTCAGATCAGCGATAGTATTGACTCCGACGATCATCCACACAATGTTGATATCAAGTCATCTCGGATCCTGGCGGGATTACCTAGAATACCATGAAGCTTTGCTGTTGAGACTGGTAAGCTTGCTGCGAAGTTACAAAAGACTGCACTAATGAACGGGAAGGATATGAAGCTTGCCTGTACAGTTCTGGAAGAGCCGCTGGTCACTTTCGAGACACTCAAAGAAGTTCGGGCAATCGAAAAAACGAATATTACCGGTAGTGCTCCTATTGACCTCGTTCGACGAGCTGATCCACGACCTTCAACAGTCTGGCATCATTTGCTGGAAGCAAACAATAGCAACAAAGATGCACGCCCAGCAATATACGAGAGCTTGGAAGAGCTTCGGGAGGAGGCTCTGTCATATAGAGACCGGAGCGTGTATCTCCAAAAACGGGCTCAACTCACTGCGTAATCAGTTCTAGATTCACTGAATTGGGTTTCCAGCAGCTTGCCAAGGGGCAGAGCCAGTACAAATTTCAGATGGCCAGATCAGCTCGCGAAGATTCCGTTGCGATTAGGGCCATTACACTCGTGACTTCGTCCTATCTGCCGTTCTCATTCGTGGCAGTGAGTTCATCATTACATCAGAATTTACGACAAAGGCTAAACTAATGATAGACGGTGTTCGGTATAAACTTGTAGACTTTGACTCTGATTCCCGCAACCTCTTAATGTCAAAACAACTATGGCTCTACTTCGTCATTTTGATTCCTCTCATCATCATGACCTTGGCTTGCTGGAGATGGAGAATGCAGACGTACCGGAGAGACTACCTGAAACAGGAATACAGCTCACTGGAATACAACAAGTCGACAGACAACACTTCAGACATGGAGATGGTCTAGAGGGAGTTCAGACCGGCGACCTTCCTTCGGTCCGAGGATGACATCCTTCGAGCTGCCGGGTGTTTGCACCAAGCGGCTCATGCATCTCGTGTTGTTCGGTTGCGACCCGGTATACTGATAAGAATGCTGAGCGCTCGACTTTGACCCGTCAAATTCATCCCTTATAACGTGGAGAACATATGAACTCGCTGCGTCATCGCAACGTATATGCAGGCTACTATCAAGAGTTGATGCAACCTTGACAGGTTCATCAAAGTCTCTCTCTTGGCTCTCATCCAAGCATCGTATAGAGTCTCAGTCTCGATTCTGGAGTACTCGTATTCGCCGAGTTTGAGTCTCGTATCCTGCCTCCATTGACCAGTGCTGAGCAACCTCTGGAGCCTGCTTTCGATGGCATCTTGTGATCGAAGTGCAAGTACGGTACGCCACAGGTAGAAACATTTTCTTTGATCGGTAGGTGGTGTCGGTGATAGAAGTAGGCAGCGTGCCGCTCTGTAGCTCGATTCAAGTGGAACTTGGAGATATGGGCCGCACTGAAGCTAAGCGCTTGGACTTTCGAATCCTTCCAAACTGGCTCTACATGTACCCACATGCATTTTGTAAGGTCTCTTCAACCATGTCTGCTATGATGTACCCGGGCACATCAAATTTGCGCCAGAATTCTTTATCATCGCCTGGACGACCCATGCTCACAGCCAGCCATAGCCCAGCCGCAGCTTGGGATAGGAACCTCCCATCTGCACACAAGTCCTCGTCCTTTTGTACTAGCTTCTTGACTGCAGACGGCGGCGGGCCTCGCATAGAACGCATGTGAGGAGTCAAACAGGTATTTGCGGCCTTGGCAGAGGTCCTCCAGTAACGACTTTCTCTCCGAATATCTACGTCGTCCAACCAACAGATGGGCTGCGCCCCCGAGATAGATTAAATCTTGGGACTAAGAGAAGGCGTAGGTTACAGGCTGCATGTTGAGGTTCGCCAATCTTTGCCTGATAACACAGCCACTTCGCCCGCACAGTTGGTGGGAACAGCCATGATCAGTCAGACGAACGGCATGAGGCTTACGCCGAGCCAGCGGCCCCCCTCTGCAGTTATTCATACTCAGATTCGGTGACCAATGATAGTAAGTGCAGCCATATTGCCCGGTTGTCGCCCCATCACTACTAGATGCTCTTTTCAGCATTTGTATGTGGTCAACTCTTATCGTTCTAGTCAGAGCATATGTTCTCCGCTCAAGACGTCAGCCAGTCTTTCCCATCGTCAACAGCCCTTTCGGCGATTCTTCTGGTGACAAGGCGAATCGCGAATACACCACGAATGACGTCACGTTGATCACCAAAGGCCTCGCCAAACACCAAGGTCCCATTACTCTCGCCATCCTCAATGGCCGCAGGATTGTTCTTCCTTCTTCGCTGGGTGCAATTCAACAATAATCTCGACCACAGAGAATTTGTACGACAGGACTTGTCTGCAGACTGCCCCGGTTTCGAAGAATTGACTCTTCTACACTCGAGCAACATCCGCCACATCTGCCATGGTCCTTCTAGACAGCGCCCTGAAAGAGTCACAGCGACAACCGGCTCCCTTGGGTAGGTTGTCTATCCTTTTCATCTGCGCTTCGTATCAAAGCCAACATATTCCTCAACCTAGTAGGTCTCAAATGCGTTGCCCTGAAAGACGTCACACTCTCCAGCGGCGAAAAGATACCCACTGGCTCGCACATCAGTGCCAATAGAGAGACGACAAATTGTAGGACCATGGTTGGTCGCACTACAGTCAGTCACCTTGGATTTTGAATCGTATGGGAAATTCCTGAATGGTATTCGAACAATGTGATACAGGTTGCCAGCTGTTATACAAGAAATCGACCGTACCGACGGATGAATGTATTCATGCTGAGTGCGTGGCCTTTAATCTTGCGAGGGCTTCGGTGGTTCAGACTGCTCGGCGAGGCGGTTGTCACCCTTCGGTTTCGACTCGGCGTGGAATTGTGCAGAGCGAGGAGTGGTACTGCCGTCGTCCCAGAACTCAACGTCGCCTTCTGCACTCAGAGAGCCTCGCTTAACTAGGCTGCCTTTCTCCCGCATGAGATCTTCGATTGTGACGGACTTGTCTGAGAATACCTGGCAAGTATTAACCTCCATGCTCACCTCAATACATCTTCAGTAATACTTTGAGATGGTCCGCAATCAAATGTCTGTTCTTACAGCCGGGACATTGAATCAAGACAGTTCCATGATGGTACCCTTGCTTTGATAGACGATGCGATGAGCGCGTCTGGCAGACGTTGCATGTGAAAGTGAGTTCGTATGACGGAACTTGTTCGCGTTCTAGTCGTGAGTCCGGCGCATTCGTTGACGTGGGAGATGCTGCATTTGACTCAAAGCGGACTGTAGAGGGTACATGCGCTCGTGATAGTATGGGCGAAGGGCGTATGGCCGCTGACGTTCGCGGTGCGTGGAAGAGGCGCTTTGCAAGCGCTGGAATGCGCTCGGCGTGGGAAAGTCGTGCAGTTGGAGGCGCAGTGCTTCTGGCGATGCCGCGCAACAAGGAGGAAGAGCAGCGCATAGTAGTTTATCCTGAGCAGATGCGAGTCAAAGACAGTAAAGAATGAGCAGGCAGCTGTGAAACGAGGTCATGAAGTATGCCGGACGGGAGTGCAGCGGGCAAAGAATAATTGACCGAGTGCCAAGCCATGACGACGGCGAGCTTCCGTTCAGCGGGCTGGCGGGGACCAGTCGCCCGCAACAAGCCCGGTGCCTGAACTTCACCATCACTCGCGTCTCCCGCCACACGTGCCATTCCGTTACCGTCACCGTCATCCTACCGAGGTTTGAGCGCTCTCAGATGTCTTCCTAGAATTCCGTTGTTCTCGCCACGCCCACAACACCACACCAAGCCTCGCACCATCATCGGCCTTCCTCCACTTCAGACCGAACCAAGCCTTGAAGCTCCGATCGACACAAACAAGAGAAGGCAGGAGCAACCATGATCGCGGGACGAGGCAGACAGCGGATACGGCCGCCAAGGAGGGTATGCATTGCCTTTTGACCTTCACTCTCATCGCGCCCTAGTCTCCGCCGCTCAACCTCGCCGTCACAGACAAACTCTCCACGCTGTAGACTCGACTAACAATGGCGCGCTCACAGGGCCTACACGGCGATGAGATCGACTTCGAGAATACCTGGGCCACCATCGAGGCCGCCTTCAGAGAAATTCACACAAAGAACGCGTCTAAGCTATCGTACGAGGAGCTCTACCGTCACGCCTACCGCATCGTCTTGAAGAAGAAAGGTGAGGCCCTCTACGAAAAGGTCCACGAATTCGAGCGAAACTGGCTGAGCACTGAGGTTCGAGCCCAAATCTCGCAACTGCTCTCGCCGAATCTGCTTGTAGACGCGCAGAGCGTTGGGGGAACTACACCAAGTGAGCGACGTGTAGCTGGCGAGAAGTTCTTGAAGGGGTTGAAGGGGGCATGGGGCGACCACCAAATCTGCACGAGCATGCTGGCAGATGTCCTCATGTACATGGTAAGATGGCACTCCTGCGAGTAGTGAAGCAGAGGACAACGGCTAACGTGGACCCGTTCAAGGATCGTGTCTATTGTGCAGACCATCGGCGACCGTCCATCTACAATGCCGCCATGGTCCTGTTTCGCGATGAAATCCTCAACTCCAAAACCTCTCCGACCGACGCTCGGGCGATTCTCAGCCTGCTGAACCACATTATTCTCGACCAGATACAGATGGAACGTGATGGGGACGTCATCGACAAGCAGCTCATCAAGTCCTGTGTGTGGATGCTGGAAGGCTTGCATGAGGGCGAGGTAGAGGCAGAAGAGCAGCGGCTCTACAACACGTCTTTCGAGAAGGAGTATCTCGAGACCAGCAGGGTCTTTTACCATGGAGAATCGGAGCTCCTGCTCCGCGATTCCCACGCCGGCGCATATTGCAAACACGCCCGACGCAGGATCTACGAAGAGGACGAGCGCTGCAAACAGACACTTCTGGAGAGTACCGGACCTAAGATTCAGAAGGTCGTAGAGAATGAGTTGATCAAGAATCGGATACATGAGCTCGTGGAGATGGAGAGCGGCGTACGCTTCATGATCGATAACCACAGGCTGGAAGAACTGAACCTCATCTACGACCTCAACAAACGAGTGGACGAGAAGAAGATTGAGACTACCCGAGCCATCCAACGGCGAATTGTCGAAATGGGCTCAGATATTAACAAGGACGCCATTGCGGCGTCACAAGCGCCTGCCGTTGTACCTGCTGCCGATCCCGCTGACAAGGGCAAGGGCCCTGCACAAGAAAAGAGTCTGAACCAGCAGACTGTCGCTGCGATCAAGTGGGTTGAGGATGTTCTTGCCCTGAAAGACCGTTTCGACAAGATTTGGCGCGACTCGTTTGAGTGCGATCCGCTGCTGCAACAGGCGCAGACAGCGAGTTTCTCCGAATTCATCAACTCGGTAACATTCCCACGGTCATCCGAATACATCTCTCTCTTCATCGACGAAAACATGAAGAAGGGTATCAAGGGCAAGACTGAGTCCGAGATCGACGCTGTTCTGGACAAGGCCATTATCTTACTACGATACGTACAGGATAAGGACCTTTTCGAGCGCTACTACAAGAAGCATTTGTGCAGACGTCTGTTGATGAACAAGTCTATCAGCAACGAAGTCGAGAAGCAGATGATTTCTAAGATGAAGATCGAGCTCGGCAATAACTTCACCCTGAAGCTGGAGGCTATGTTCAAGGACATGACCATCTCTGAAGAGCTGACAGCTGGTTTCAAGAAGCACGTGGAAGGCCTCGGAGAGAAGGACCCGAAGCGCATCGAGCTATCCATCAACGTGCTGACCAGCATGACATGGCCTCTTGAAACTATGGGTGGTGCGGCTGCCGACGAAGAAGATAAACGGCCGCGATGCAACTATCCTCTTGTCGTAGACAAGCTCAAGCGCGGCTTCGAGAAGTTCTACAGCCAAAAGCACTCCGGACGACAGCTTACATGGCTTCCCAATATGGGATCGGCGGATATCAAGGCTGTTTTCCCCAAGGTCGCCCAGAAGGACGGATCCGTCAAGGAGCGACGCCACGACCTCAACGTGTCCACATATGGCATGATCATCCTCCTTCTGTTCAACGAGCTTGGTGCGGACGAACACTTGACTTTTGAAGAGATCCAAGCTCAGACCAACATTCCTCCCAGTGATCTGATTCGAAACTTGCAATCGCTTGCCGTAGCACCCAAGACGCGTATTTTAATCAAGGAACCCATGTCCAAGGATGTAAAGCCTACTGACCGGTTCTCTTTCAACGAAGGCTTCCAGGGCAAGTTCGTCAAGATCAAAGTTGGTGTTGTTAGCGGAGGCAACAAGGTCGAGAGCGATCGTGAACGACGCGAGACTGAGAAGAAGAACGATGACTCGCGAGGCTTCTGTATCGAGGCTGCAGTTGTGCGAATCATGAAGTCCGTGTCACCCCTCAAAAAAAGGTTTCCAGAGAAATTATGCTAATAACCAAACAGGCAACGTAAAGAGCTTTCGCACCAACAGCTCATGTCAGAGACGCTCGGCCAATTAGTTGGTCAATTTAAGCCCGAGGTCAACATGGTCAAGAAGCGCATTGAATCGCTCATTGAGCGCGAATACCTTGAGCGTGTAGAGGGAGCACAGATCGATTCGTATAGGTACCTAGCCTAGAAGAGAAAGGCTATTTTGAAGAGTTGTTCAGCATATATCTGCAGGCGTTTCGGGGTTGGTCGCTGGATTTGGGCCGGACTACCATAGTGAAATGCATAGCATGGGCGTCGACGGAATAAGGTTGTGAGCGTCGTACAGGCATGTTTTGTAGATGCCATTTACAGTCCGAATAGGCGTTTTAGCGATGCTCGAATATGACGACGTATGAACGAAGATGTTCACCGCGATGAAAATCTGGCAAATAATGATTTCGTGGATTATCTCTGCTAAACCTTGTCACAAGATCAAAGTATTCATTCCTCATTTGTATCTTCCAACAACCTTCCTCCTCTTCTCAAACGCATCACCAGCAGCTGATCCTGAGCCCCTCGGACCATCTCCAACAGGTCTCTTCCTGCTCTTCTCCAAAGTCCCCAAATTACCACCCTTCTTCTGTGTCAAACGCTCGATACGATCAATGCCAGCACCCAAAGTTCTCCATTCCTCACCACCAAACCCACCATCACGCTGCTGTCTCGCCTTCTTCTTCGCAGCCTCCTTCTTACTATCAGGAGCCAGACGAGTGAAATTGGCTTCTTCGTACTCGCGCCTCTCATTTTCTTCACGACGCTCGCGCTCAGATTTCGTGTGTCGACCTCCGTTCGTGATGGTGCTTCCAATACTGGGTTCCGCAATGGGCGCGCCAGAGAGCTCAGTAGCGATGAATTCATCTAGGGTGGCTGATTTTCCTGGACGGCGCTCTCGGCGCGCTTCGCGACCTTCAGGTGTTGGCATGGCCATTGGGGTGATTTTGGGTGGGCGATAGATGCCATCTTTTGCTGATTCACGGGCCCGCTCTTGGGCGGCTTCGGTCTTTTGACGGGTTACCTGGGCGCGGCGGGGGCCGTATGCCATTTCGTCTTCGTCTTCTTCGGTTTGTGCGGAGCCGTTGGATTCGGCATCGCTGACGTCTGAATCGGATCCTGTGTCTGCCTTGCTCTTTCTTGGTTTCGGTGCAGGCTTTGCTGCAGCTTGAGTGTTGCGTCGTGTAGCATCGTCGGCTGTTCTTAGGATCTTGTCGATCTGGTACTTCAGGCGACTTTCGAGTGGTCGCACACCCTTCTCAAGATAGACCCTCAATTCCACAAGCTTTTGAACAACCTCATCTTGAGGATGAAGATCCGTCTCTTTCTGGTTGTCCTTGCGCGATCTCAATTTCAGTAGGATGAGGAAAACGAGGTTTTGCAGATACGACAGAAGTAGCTCGTTCTTCACGTCCAGTAACGAAATGCCCTCTTTCGGTGGCAAGATGTCATCATTTGGGAGTGCCTCGGTGGCGGATTGGATAGATGTAGTAAGAGTCGCGAGCAGCGACTCCAGCGAGTTGTCGACGGCCATGATGTTTGAGATGCAGACGTGATCGTGGTTGCCGCGCGCTGAAGATGTTCAAGTTGCAAAGAAATTTTAGTGGGGCTCTGACGCGCTAGTGCACGGACCATTCGACATGATCCACTCTCATCTCGTGTTCGTGAACTCCGCGTCTCAAGGCCATCAAATGCTTGCATCGAAACTTTGCTTCGCATTGCGCGACTTCACTGCTACGCGAAGAATCATGTGATCCATCGCAATGTCATCATACCAATACTCGCGTCTTCCGACTTCAACTTCCATCAGGCTACTCGTTGTCTCAGGAAGCCAAGACGCTCCATCGTATACGATAGAGGGAGTAGACCTTGCGGATCGGCCGCGTTTCGAGGCGCTATCATACACATGGAACGACTACGAGAGCGAAGAAACCGAACCCACAGCGGGGGATATTGGCACGTATGCATCCATTGATGTAGCCGGCGCCGGATCTCTCAAGATCACGCTGCACCTCGTGGATATTCTGCGCCACATTCACGGATTATTGGTACAACCTGAATCAAGCGGAAGAATATGGATCGATCAGATCGCAGTGAACCAGTGCGATCTGGATGAGCGGAGTCACCAGGTTTCCCTTATGCAACAAGTCTACGGACAGGCGGAGCGCACACTAATGTGGATTGGTATGTCTGTTGAACATACGCCGGTGCTACTTGATTTGATACAGAATGTGCATGATCTAGCGCTTGATGTTGACTGGGATCTCCCTATGCTCAAGAGATTGGAGAGAAGACTACTAGCTATCTTTCGTCAAGAGGGTGAGCTACGTTGCTTCTATACAAAGGCTCAATACATCAGTGCACTGGATTGGGTTCTCGGTCTCCCGTACTTCGAGCGAGCTTGGATTGTCCAAGAGGTCGTTTTGTCAACTCAGCCTACGCTAATTCTTGGATCGACACCATCTGATCTATACATACTCCATCATATGATCTTCCTCATCAGGTACTCCGCAGATCCGTACATTCGAGACGCCTACCCACTCTTAACACACACCATTGGAGTCGATCGCTTTTTAAGCATCGATACGGCACGTAGGTGGCTACAGGGCGATCCTAAACAGACCGCTTTGTATGGCGATTTCTTGGACGTACTGTTCTGGCTCTCGTCTTCACGTGAGGCAAGCGATCCAAGAGACTCCATCTATGCATTCTTGGCTTTACAAAAGGATGACTTTGGGTCACGTGCAGTTGCAGACTACAATTTATCTACCGCTCAAGCATATCAGAAATTTTGCGTAGACATGTCAAGAGAAACCGGCTCGCTAGCGTTTTTAGGGCTTGTCCGCGGCAGCGCAGACACCAACATACCTTCCTGGGCGATAGACTGGCGGATGTACGTCTCTTCTGCGAAAGACAAATGGCAAGGTTATAGGGTAGGCGACACTCAACAATATCCGTACGCCGCCGCCAAAGAACGATTGTACCAAGCGGCTGGAAGGACACGAGAAAAAGGCGATATGCGCTTGGTCGTTCGAGGGCGTATGATTGACACAGTCCAATCTGTGTCATGCGTTACGCGTAAAGAGATCGCAACTAGTGGGATAGAAAATGTGCGATTGGCCGACGAGATATCCAGTATAAGAACGTCCATGCCTACAGTGGACGTTGATACCACTGCCAACGCAAAACTCGCTAAAGAGCGGATTTTCACTATACTCGTGGGCCTTGATCGCGCTCCAAAGACTCTTAGAGAGCCACTACGACACACTACAGAAGAGTTGATCTCAATGTACGAGCGCTACATTGACACAAATACACCCGACGCCGTTAGCGAAGAGGTCTATAAGCAGTGGTTCTCACATACAGACCTGAGACTTATGCACAAGCGACTGTTTCTCGGGCACAAGCAGTTATTTGGATTTGGACCAAATGCCGTTCTACCAGGCGATTGCATATGTATCGTCCATGGGTCTACGGTGCCTTTGCTATTGAGACGGTGTGAGAACGGGAAAGAGTACACAGTCATGGGGCAATGTTACTACGAAACGTGGATGTACAGCGAGAAAGTCGATTGGGAGGAGGACGAGGCTGATGAGTTTGTGTTGGTATGAGAAACGTCCAGCTTAGCCGATCTTTGGATCCAAAGGCATGTCCATGTTTCGATTCGTGCGCTCCATTCGGGCTCGAGGAACCAGCTCATACCCGTGTTCTAAAACGCAAGTTTACCTTCTATGCAATGAAAGGTTCCGACGTCGTTGCCAGATGGTTTGTACTTTGCGTTCGCGTCACGATATCTTCTTTACGCGAATCAATTTAAACAGCAATATTGCCGGAGTGTGCTCCCGTCTTTCCGTCTGCGGCGTCCTGTCAGGAATGACGCATCAATCGCAGCCTAGGACGCCAGGCACTATTGAACGCTCTGGTGCATGTAGTCTAATCAGCGATCAGGGTCTTGTATAAAGTAGAGCGCTAGCTGGAGGTTTTCTGGAATGCTGGCTTCTACATTTCCAGGGTTTAAGATCAGATAACCCAGGCCACGGTTTGTGCTGACTAGCCAGCATACCGTGTTATGTGCTCGGCGGCTCAGCATTGTGGCTGCAGTACATAGTTGTAAACGGGCGTTGGGCTGAGGAAGAGCTTCCAGAAGATATGTACGTGTAACACATTCTAAGATCGATGAAGACAAGCTATATTCAACGTGGCTCTGAGACATGGCTTGCTGCTATACTGCCACAAAAGAGCAATACACACCGCATCCAGGATGCTGAGACAGAGAGGTAGTCCGACTCACACGACCGTCAACATCATCACCCACCAACGCCCTGTTGTCACTCACATTGTCCTCCACCTCTCCACCTATCCCCGTCCATCACACACGCACATATACACACACACCTCGGCACCTCGGCTTTTTGAAGGCGTTCACAAATTCCACCGCTTTTCCAGAAGACCCGAATGGTGGGTGTACGGGTAAAGTCACACACCCAAACATGTGGGGTAACAGGCCACCCTACCCCTGGTCTCCGTTGCAGGATCTATATTGCGTTTGTCCAGGGGTCCGCGTTAGTCAGTGTAGAAGAGTGCGCGGTACGCGCTATGTATATCGTTGTGATGATCCGCTTCACATGCACAGATACACTAAGACTGGATATGGTGTGGAGTTTCTTGACATATCTGGGCTGCATAAGTGCTGTCCGATGTCGTAGCTTCATGTACGATGCCTCACGCTGACCATGTAGCAAGTCACGGTAATTTTCCAGGTGGCGGTATAAGCCACCGCGCCGTAAAGAGTCCGAATTTATTCGAGGTACATTGTAGTACCCACAGACCGCCCCTCAAGTTCATTGCTTCGACCCACTCGGGATCTTCCAAGTTGCACATTGCCATCACTCATGCAAAATTGCATCATGTGGTGATGTAGACACAGCATTCCTCCCACAGCCTGGGTCGTGTAAAATCGCCTGAGATGACTATAAGCCGAATCTTTGAAGAAGTTGCTTGTTCTCGAACATCTTCGTAAACACCATGTCATGTCGAAACGACCTATATTGGACAGTGACTGGCTAAATGCCCTCGGCATATACTTTTGGAGTATGGCAGACATTTTGACGGAGACCTAGTACTTGTTTGCCTCAACATCCGATTCTAGGTGTAGGAGGTGGCGTCTGTGCTTGAACCCAGTGGTGGGTTGGTTGAAGTACGCCGTCTGTGTCATGTAGATGATAGTCGCTGTCGCGTGTGATTTTCCCATGCCTTGCCGATCCACATATACACGGAGGCCTCCGAAAGTGGAAGGTAATTCTTGCCACGCAATGTAGAGCAAGCACCTGCATTAGCGTTGTAGCTTTTCCGCTCCAAAATCATTACGGTTCTGGTTGTGTTGTACACGGTATTCGGATACCGCATTGTACGCGTCTCAAACATCGAATTTGAGTCCTGCTGTCCGCAACCACATTTGCCGCTTCCCTTCGGCTTCGCGAATGATTTCAGCGGAGAGTTGGAGGCTGGGTGCGAGGTGCGCGTATCGCTCCATCTCCAAAACAACATTGTTTATGATATCGTCCATGGTCGCTGGCGGAGGAAGTAGCTGAGATAGCGTAGGGGTCATGGTTGCGCCCATGATGAGTAATGTTTGGGAGATGATTCTAAGAAACATTAGTAACCATTTTTCTGACGAGCGGTTTAACTTACGAGAGAGCACCCTGGAATAAGTAGGGTAGATGTCCAGCGTGGTGCGCCGTAATGTATTCCAGTTGGCGGACGCATGCCTCCAGGCATTTGTGGCAATTGTCCTGCACGCTCGAATCCATCGCCAAAGTCTCGTCTTGCAAGACCAAAAGCACATAGGGCCGAAAGATGATGGTACGACATGCGAAGTAGCGCAGCCTTAGAACGGTCTGAACCGGGTTCTGCAGAGGTACTCGATCGAGTGGAAATTGCATGGCTGGCGGTAGACCAGCATACCATTGATTCAGCTGATAATCTAGTTCCACAACGAGTGGGTCCAGTTGGGCGATCGACGTCGCAGCTGGGCCTTTTGAATACGGCGTCGTTCTGATGTAGAGCATAGAGCTCACGCGGTTGAGTAGTCTTCGGAGGGCGATTTCTGCCAGAAAATACCAGAGCTCGTCCCGGCCGACTGCTTCTGTTCCGAGATCGTCGAAGCCCGTTGGCAACGAAAAGCCTTCTTCAAATTGTGCGATACCAGAATGGGGAAGATCAAGCTCTGCTAAGAGGTCGCTTTCAATCATCACAGCATTCCAATATACTCTTCTGCCTAATTCTTCTTCAGCTGGAGACACTCGGCCAGGTGCGCTTAAAAGGAGTTGTAACTTCATGCTGGCACCTGACAATACGTTCCAAGCTTCGACCGGGCGTACCAGATACACCAAGTATGCTGCAGCCAGAACTTGACATTGCGCAGCAACCATGTTATTCCTTGTCATGACAGTCGGCAGCAGACTCCAAGCTGCGGTAAAATAGGCCAAGCCCGGAGGATCCTTTTCTGGACTTTGTTGTGTGATACTGCCTGTGCTTGCAGCATGACCCAGAGCAAGGACCAGCAGAACTATGCAACTTTCGGGCCCGTCGCGAAAACCATGGCTAAGAGCGATTTGATAGTGGCTACTCCATGTATATGGATTGACGACTGCATAAAAGACATTTACTCTTTCAAAGTACGCTTGCACGTATGCGCCAGTGTTTGAAAGGTCCAACCCGCGGCTCGTTCCAAGGCTCACAGACTCCCGGGTCATCTCCAGCTGGAGAAGGAGCTTGGCATCGTACTGGCGAGACACAAGCTCTCTGATCATTGGAGATGACAACAGATTCAGTGCTGCAGTGTTGTGGGTTTTCGGCATGGTGGAGATATTCGAAGGATGGCTGGCCCATGTTCCTATGCCGTTGATCGGCTGGACCATGCCGAGATGGGGTATGTTGCCGGTGCTACGAGCGAGGAAATCTTCGCTGGTAGAATTACTCGCAGCTGGCGAATGTGACGATAGTGAGAAGTTGCTGGTGAGGCCTGATTGAAGCAGGCCTTCAATTCGATTGAGGCGTTCCAAGATCAGCTTGTCGCCTGCGTCTAGCTTGATGCCTGGCTCTCGGTATACGCACTCTGCATTCAGTTCTGTACAAAGTCTGCACCTTGGCCTCGCTCCATCGCATCGACTTTTCCGTGACCGGCATATCTCACACTGTTTGTAGTCAGATTCATGAGATGGGCAAATCGGGATAAGGGTGCTGTACCGCAATGGTCGCACGCCGTCTCGGGTAGTCTATTGTGTCGGTACTAGGACGCTTCTTTGTACTTGGACGTGGTTCCGTGCTCGTGCCATTGCTGGTAGGCGCAGTTCCCTTTGTTTGGGCTGGTGGGGTATTGTCAGTCGACATCTCCCTGTCTGTACCAGATGACTGCGACATGTTGCGGGGCCGCTTCTTGAAGGGACTACTCAGGCCACCGCTTCCTGGGAATAGTCCATTCGGAGAAGCGAGCAGATGAGGAGACGTCAAGGCAGATTTGAGGACAAAGCTATCTGCGTCGGGCAAAGTGAGGCAGAAGGCGTCCCGAGGGAAGCCTCGATTAGTGGTCGCCGCTGACACGGGACTAACATCTGGAGAAGGAGTAATTCCCGCCATGATTGGTGGACGGTTAGACAGCGGCCGGGGCACGCTGCACGACTTCTGCGGCGTGCAGCCACGATATTGAGACAAGATCCTGAGTTGGAGGGCGGCAAGGGGTGTAGGGCAGGCGGAGCTGATGGAAGCCAGACACAGCGATTCGTTGTAAGCATGAGACAGCAGGACCGGCGACGATTATAACTACACCAAATCTCGCCTCTCCTTGGCCCCCACACCTACATACATGTCACAAAACGCCTTTGCGAGATGAGCGACGCAAATGCGGGGATGACAAGGGCATTAAGCACTCCACACTTACGCTCAGACAATCAACAAATGGCGCCAAACCATCCTTCAAGGGTCCCGCGTCGCAGGCTGTGGGCTGCCTACCCACCAACGAGGCCACAGCTTGCCAAACTCTTAGGTAGGCATACGAACAGCGCAATGGCGCTGGCAGCCATGAGTGAGTGGTGGCAGCCTGTTTACAGAAGCGTCTGCAGGAAGCACGGAGCATGGGAAAGCCACACCGTGTGTCTGGAGAGGGCCGCGAAGCGAGCGGCCTACGATCCAACCCTCCAACGCGCTGACCGCGTACAACAGGCTAATACACGAGGAAAATGGCCGACTAAGATCGTGCTGCGCATGCTGTTCCCTTGGCATACCGGTAGAGGGTCCAGCATGACTGCGATCAGCAACCGGCGGCAATGGACCTGCATCAACAGCATATCCTGATCATTCCCACTACGCCATCACTGCTTACGCAGCACTTCATATCAATTTGCTGACCGAGTGCAATCACGGGGTTTCCAGGTATGCCCCGGCTCCTACCTATGTACCTGTAGGAGCCTGCCGCTGTGGGGAAGAGTCCACACAGCGGCTAGGGCTCAACCAGCGGTATTCGCTACTGTCTCCAGTACTGTCCCTAGCATTTACTGACTTCGACTATGCATGGTGTCGGCGATCCAATACCGCGTACTGAAGCGCTCTTGTCGACCAACTCAACGTTAAGTCGAGGCGGCGTAGTGGCAGTCATGGCGCCAGAACAAGACAGAGCTGTCCATTCTCGTATAGCTGAGCCCAGAGGATGTATGACCTGCAAATGCGCAACCAGTGAGAGAAAGCTTCCAGAAGATGAGAAAGAAGACGTGTCTTGGACGTGCTATTGATTTGCGCTTCAAACAGTTGAATCCCAGTCATGCACCACATGACGCGGTAGATGCTCGGTAATCCAACGCGACCAGGATACCCTCTGCTCTATGGCGTAGCCTGACGGTCGTGTTACAGGCTATGTGTGTCTGCCTTTTGAGCGCAAGATGAATAGCCGGTGGCTTCTTGATTCTGACTACCGTTCGATGTCGTGCGGTGGAGTCCAGACGGCCACCAGTGGTTCGGCCAACGGGAGAAGGTGTTCGTCACCTCTAGCAAGGGAGAAGTTGCGTGATGCGTGACGCAGGGGGATTCAAGATGGGTGTTGGGTCAGCGTAAGGCCTAGGTATCGGCTGCTTGATGCAGCGGCAGATGTTGAACCACTCAAGCAACGTCATGCTGTGCGCTCTGAGTACCCCACCAGGGCCTCTCATTGCAAGGCTGTTGACGCAAAAAGCGCTGCACCTAAGATATGTAGACCTTGAATGTAGCAACTATAACCTGGGGAGAGATGCTCAAATATGTACCGTAAGTGATGAGTTGTCTCTACTGCGATATCGTAGAACTCCCGGCTATTACTACTGATAAATACTAGTCGACCCTTCTCAGTGATGGTTAGATATCAGGTCAGCAGTAATTGCGCCATATGATACTGATCGAAGAGATGCTGGTCGTACTCTCCTTTGGAACTGACAACGCGTTCTATCGTGCCGTCTCGAGTTGCCCTCGCCATGACGTCGCTTCTTGTTACACAGACACAAATGCCTGGCTATGCGAGATAAGGAAGAGCGGTACAACCACAGTTTCCCAAACGAACAAACGATGAGCTGCTTCGAGGAGATGTTGAGCAGATCGCGCGATTAACATAGCAGCAAGTGGACAAACACTAGTCGAAAAGACCAACCTTTTTGCACAACTTGGAGCATCAAGCCGGAAGCACTTGACGCTTTCACTACACAAACCATGAGGCCGAAAGCATTAGAGGCTGTTGCAACTCAAGAGGATGGCGAGAAGTCACCGGAAGCAGAGTCGGCAGCTCGGCAGCAGGTATCCTCTCCGCTACTTACTTCTCGATTTCACACCGCGCTAACTCATCGCAGATTCAGTCCACTCAAGGTTCAGACGCCTCAAGTACGACGGCCTCCATTCTCTCAAGATCAGTACAAGATGGGTCCGTCACGACCACAGATGACACCGCCGAGGACGCATCAACCGCTGTATCCATCGTCTCAGAGGTCGTTCAAAGTGTCAAAACAGCGGTCGACAGTGCCATCGCATGGGCTGAAACAAAGGTCGATAGTCTGAGCGCAGAACAAGATAGCACAGGTCCATATACTTCGCCTGCGACATGCATTCCTTCGGATCTCGATGTCATTGCGAGCGGGATCCTACCTGCTATGCCGACTGCCAGGCAGTACGATGGGGGTTTTAATGATGAGAAGAAGGAAGCAGACGGTACTGAGGAAAGCACCAAGACCGGATATGGAGAGGACGAGAAGAACGGGGAGAAAGAGGATGATGGAGCACAGCCTAAATTGTAGGCCCCTGTAATGAAGTGGATAGCTAAGAGGACACGAGGTGGCATATGATACTAAACATGGCTTTGAACGATGAGGAACGGGTCAGGATAACCCATGATAGCGAATGCGAATACATGCACATAGCACAATGTCGAATCCAAGTAATGCAGAAGAGCCAAGTTGTATCTCGTCGCTACGTGTCAGCGATGTAAGAAGGTGACAACACGTTGAAACGCTCATTGCTTGCCCTCATAATCCCTCTTCCACACCTCCCTAAAACTCTCCTTATCCACAGCGAACTCTTCGAGGAAATCCCTCTCGAGATCGTGTGTCCGCCGACCCAGCAGCACCAGACTATGCAGCGGCTTCCCCAGATCCGCCTCACATAACTGTGCTAAGGTGCCCGCAACAATCTGCTGATCCTCAGCACCCACCCGCGCGACACCCACAGCCAGACTGTCCTTTGTGTAAGCGCCCTCCTGCTTGACATCTTCTTCGATCTCCAGCATCTGCTGTGCGCACTGCGCAACTGTCATGTACCGCGGCGGCTCGTAGATGAGACGCCCGCGCGCCATATTCTCTATACTCTGTTCCTTGACCTTTATGTCAAGGAGGACAAGTGTATGTAGGCCGATGGAGACGTTCTCCTTGATGCGATCATAGAAGGATGCAGGCTTCCAGTTGTCAAGGAAGAAGACCATGGAGACTGTTTGTCCAAAGTTGTAGAGTTGCAGACCAGTTGTGCCGATGGAGGTCAGGATGCTAGCGTTGGGGATGGAGCGGGTGGGGATGGAGAGTTCGCGGGCGCGGAGGACAAGGTCGGTGTGAGTCGTTGCTCTGTCTGATAGTTAGCCAGATATAACATCTAATCATGCGGAAGCATACCCGAATGGATCCCCTACCACGAGGAACGCGACGTCGACTTTATCGGCATCTGTAAGAATATCGTCGCTGGACGATTCGACCATCTCGCGGTCGGCTATGATGACTTCTCGGCCATAGAAAGCTTCCTACTGCCGTGATAATTAGTTTCCTAATACATCATCCACGTCTTGCATCTTCGACTCACAAGCACATCCTTCTCTACCAGCAGGACCGCCGTATACGCCTCGAGGTAGACGCGTGCTGCCTTCTTCACAATCTCCAACCCCTTGACCGTGATGTCCTTTTCATCCGCCAGGCCGAGACCCACGAGATAAAGCATGTCGGGCGAATGTGGCGCGTGCGGTGAATGTTTGGTGGTGGGGGTGTCGCCAGATTCACAAAAAGTCGAGCGGGGCTGATTTGCATGTGCTAGGGGCTGAGGCTCGGTGCACGGACCATCCCGGGACTGTCGCATCAGGCGTCGTCTGAAATCGCGCTAGTAGACCGCAAACCGCGATTCCAGCCTCGGACTCCATTCACATCCATCGCAACATCCAACACCTCCTGTATTCATCTGTCTGTCTTGTGTATGTGTAAGAGTCTGGCGGCGCGCTTTGCATGATTTTAGAAGTTGTTGGAGTGTGGAATAAGGCACCATGTCGGACAAGGATAAGATGGCCAAATATCGGACGGAGATCCAACAGGTTAGTCAACCACCATTCCTTCTCAGTGCCTTCTTATATACTCTTCGTCGGGTTGTTGTTGTGGCTTTCTAAATGAGAAAGAGATGGGGTTTGGTGAGTCCCAAATCAGGCTACGCTGTCCCCTTCTATGACCTGCCTATGCATCCTCTTTCTTGTTCGGCCAACCACTTCTATGCGCGCATGTCCAACATTCGACTTGTCACTCCTTTCGAGTCGCTCAGAGTCACCAAAAGCATCTTACTGTATTGTTTCAAAATGTCCACACTCTAGGATGTGGAATACAAGGCTTATCGTTCTCATCTCCGATTCATGTTCTGGAGTCAGAGCCAACATGGCCCGTACTCTACTTCACCCACAATCATTCCATCTCCCGTCCCATCTAGCAAAGCTACAACCGAGCTTCCAACAAAGCTCACCCACAAGATGCCCATGGCACTTGTGTCACCTACATATCTCCTTGAGTCAACCCCCTGTCCCCACCCATGCTGGGAGAGGCCATCATTATAGTTTCATCCGCATTATCCCCTGTGTTTTCCTCCCCCCCAATGGCTAGGCCCCCATCGCCAGAGAATTTTCTTTCATACGATGTTGGTCTGAATCTAACGATCCCGCAGATGATGTTCGTCTCCGGCGAGACTGGCGAACCATCTCCTGAAACGACCACTCTGATCGAATCGATAGTGCAGGATCAAGTACAGCATATGCTGAGAGAGTGCACGGCTCTAGCTACACGCCGTGGCAGCAAATCTATATCCACAGACGACCTCTTCATGCTCATCCGTCACGATCGCGCAAAAATCTCTCGATTACGGCACTTCCTTCAATGGAAAGACGTTCGTCGTTCAGTCAAAGATTCGGATGACAAAGGCGGTGATGCCGGTGCCGACGTCGGAGCTGGAGATGCAGACATAGCCGCAGGCGTAGTAGGGGCGGGTGGTCCCGGCGCTGCCCCCGTCGACGCTTCAAAGAAAGCCAAGCGCGCAAAGGTTGACTTGGTCTGGGACGTGCATTCCTTCTTTACGGAATTCCCGCCTCAGAAAGACGATGTCGAGGATGAGGAAGAAGAGGAGATGAACTATGCCACCCTCCAGCGCTTGAAGAACGCAGACGAACGCACGAAGAATATGACCCGCGAGGAATATGTCCATTGGTCCGACTGCCGTCAAGCATCCTTCACCTACCGTAAAGGCAAGCGTTTCAAGGAGTGGGCAGGTTTCGGCCTCATTACTGATTCCAAACCTTCCGACGACATCATCGATATCCTGGGTTTTTTGACATTCGAAATTGTGCAGACGCTTACGGAAGAAGCGCTCAAGGTCAAGGATGCGGAAGACCTGTACAAGAAGAACCATGGTGGCGAGCAGAACCGGCTCAAGAGAAAGAGGGAGAGGGGTCTGTTCGATCCGCCCGAGGAGGCCAGGGAGCCGGTACAGCCAAGTCATGTGCAAGAGGGCTACAGAAGGCTACAGAGGGGCAACAACAAAGCCAAGGCTATGCTCAACTTCACAAGGAATGTGCATAGGGCGGCACTGAAGCTG
This sequence comes from Alternaria brassicicola, assembly GCA_002796735.1. Lineage (NCBI taxonomy): Eukaryota > Fungi > Ascomycota > Dothideomycetes > Pleosporales > Pleosporaceae > Alternaria > Alternaria brassicicola. The sequence continues at coordinate 649,865 of PHFN01000004.1, forward strand.
GTGAGTAATGCAGTGCAGTAGACGGGGATTTGTGCTAATATGACCTAGATCTAATGGCAAAGCAACGCGACCGAGGTTGGATCTGCACATGGTGTTTGGTTAAGGCGCTTTTGGTTGTTTGATACCCTGAGCAGGTAAATGGGTGTGTGGCGTCTAAGGAAATTGGGTAATTCGCGAGCTTTCAAAGCACGTGCTGCTGTACATTTGACAGAAGAGGAGCGTTCGAGAAAGTATCATCACTATTATCGTAGACGTAACAATGCATGAAAGCAGACCAACTCCAAGTTTGACTACTGGTTTCTAATTCCGATGCTCATTTCCCTTTTTGGTACACTCATAGCATCGGTGATCAGAGCGGGGGCAGCCTTGTCGGTCGAGTATGCATGGAGAGAAGAGTCCTTCACAGACGTAACATGAAACATGACCGCATATGCCCAGATAAAAAGGAGATTGACGCCCTCCTTTAACCTTGAAAAGACCCACGCCAGGTGTTCATCATGATATCCCGTGCTTACTCCTCGTCGCCCAGCTGAGCTTGACGCTTCTGCTGGACACGCTCCTGCCTCCTCTCCCTCGCCGCCTTGGTCTTCGCACGCTTGGCGTCCATCTCTTCCTGGATAGCCCTCTCGCGGGCCTTCTCAGCCTTGGCCTTGTGGATCTAGGGTGCATGTTAGTTGCCGAACTTTGAGCGGGGTTGACATAGTCATGATGTCATGGTCAACGTACGTGTTCAACGAGAGCACGCTTGTGCTTGAAGGTGTTACCCTTGGACAGGAGGTAGAGCTCGTGGTAGAGGTGCTTGTCGATCTTTCCGGCGGCACGGTACTTGACGAGGAGACGGCGGAGGACACGGAGACGGCGCATCCAGACGATTTGGCTATAGACATCCGCGTCAGCATACAGTCTCCATCATCATCCTTGAATTCCCACAATGAAACTCCTTGAAGCTCATTGTGATGGTAGTATCGTGATTGCGTACCTTGGCATACGAGCGTCCTTGGTACCCTTCCTCTTACCGAAACCACGGTGGCGGCCAATTCGTCGAGCGGCGGTCAGCTCCCGGGCGCGGGCACGCGAGTGCATGGTGACGGGCTTGCGGATGATGAGGCCATCCTGGACGAGCTTGCGGACGGTCTGGCGGGAGTTGGCGTTGGCGATTTCGCTGGTCTCGTTGGGGTCGAGCCAGATCTTGCGCTTTCCGCAACCGACCACGGAGGCCGCGAGGCGCTTCTGAGTGCGGAGGTTGACCCTAGGAAACACTCTGGGTCAGTATTTTGATCATTTGTACGGTCATAGGCGATGCAAGGTGCTATCGTAGAAAGAGGGGTTCGCCACGTCTCGAGCGCCTGTTGAGCACAGCGGCGAGTCGGGAAGGCTGTTGCGGGTGCGGAAGAGCTCTTCGAAGCGATGCTGGAGGGTATGCAATCGGAATTCCTTACATTTTGGCGGGTTGGTTGTCCTGGTGGTTAGTATCGAGAGTCGCGGCACCCTTTGACGTTGGATGGATTGAGAATATTCGTTGGCGCGTGTGATCGCTTAGAGTGCCAAGACAGTCACGTGCCACTCACTAGTCATTTTACGATGCCGACCGAAACACAAGCAGCTTCAACGCACCATTGAAAACAGATACCACAACTGACAAACTATCCGTATCACGTTACTATCTATGAATTCTCTCGATATTATTCCAACAGGACTGTGGTTCGCGCATCCGCGCGCATGCAGTGCCAAGACTTACAGAACTCAGGTCATTTGCGTGGCAACCTTTCGCTGCTGCTCAGACAGCTCTCAATGAGTTGACAAGTCCGTCACCCGACAGTACACATCCAGCCATTCCCAGCATCGACAATGGATGATGCAACGAAGTTATTGATGCCTAGGTTGATGCGCTGCGAGAAGTGTCTTGTGTCTCATCATGACTCATTCGCAATCATCTCAAGTTAAGTTCTGCAATTGTAGTATTGCCGCGGAGACCACGTGAGAAGTCCATTCCACCTTCACATCGCCGAGCTCCTTTGTCTAGCGCACCGCGCGTACATCGCTCACATCTTCCCTTCAGGTCGGTTTGAACTTTCGGCGAGGAAGATTAATCCACGCACGCTCCATACATAGGTGGGCATTATGTTGTTGACAACAACGGTTAAGTCATCACCCACATCTTAGACGTCGTCGACAAGAAGAAGTCACCAGGCATGGAGAACATGGTCGACCTTGGTATAGATGACTTCAGATTTTCGAGCCTTGCGAAGATACTTGAGGGCAGCAAATTCTTTCTAGTTACTTATCGGATTGCGGGACAAAGGAGGTAGCCATCTCTTCTTGAACGTCCACTCATTCTTGGCATCGTCTTCTGACTGAAGCTCCGCTGCGTAGCACGCATCTCCCACGTCAACCGTCTCGCCATCTTCGCTTTCGGCGATCGATATAAGGAAGAAAGCAGTGCGGTAGGTTTCTGACGGCCCATTAAGGACGGTGAGCATCCCGAAGTCATGTCTCAAATTGTAAGAAGAAAGCTAAGAAAGCTGTATATCTTTGAGGTGGATTATTGATGGGAGCCATTTGATCAAACGTGCTTCTTTGGAAGTATGTTGCTCTTAGTAGTATCGTGTAGATTTTCACGTGCTTGCTCAATGCATGGGGGGATGCAACGTGAAAGGCGGCAAGTTCCCTTGGAATCCTTGCAGCAGCCACATCGCCACGTGCTTCAACATACCGCGAAAACACCAGGCATTAGACACCAAAACAGTGAGATTAGCGTAAAGGCCAGTGGAAGAGCGCAACGGCTGCAGTAAATGGTCGATTGGCGTACTGCAAGCTATAGGGGATGTGGTTTCCTGGCCTACGGCAAGTCGTGTGATTGCGGGTGGGCTTGGCAGCTAATGCAGGGAAGGACAAGGTAGCGGAGATTATGGGCCAACTTTAACGGCGGGACCCCGACTGGATCGATGCAATGCTGCTCAACTCCTTACTCGACGTTTTACACCCGTAGACGTTGCGAGTCGCAGAACAAGCTTCACAGTTACAGCTGAACGTCCCCGCTCCACACGTCAATCAGCGCCACACAGCCCCATTGATCAACACACGTTACGGCGCATACCGCTGGGTCGATCGCCCTTGTTTGAGCGACGTTGCCAACTCCGAGTCTCTGGGACTCGCTTTACATTAGACAAAGACACACAACATGTCGGCCGCAGCAGCAACCAAGCCGCCAGGCACGCCCCGTCGCGAAACCAATACTCGGACCACGTCGTCATCTCCTGCAGCTGCGAACCGTACGCCAGCCCGCTCCTCCACGCCAACTACGAATGGCACAGGCGGAGTTTCGAGGACACGATCTGTTCGTGGCGGCGCCAATGGCACTCCCGTTTCAGCGCGCGCGGCCGTCAAGAAGCCCGCAGCATCTTCAAATCTGAGCAACGCCTCGCTGCCCGATGCTGCCGATGACGACGCCAGGGAGGAGCAAGCCGCGCTGCTACAGGAGCTCAAGGATCGGCTACAAAAGGCAGAGAGCGAGGCTGCGGAGCGACAGAAGCAGGTCGAGATCCTCAATGCTCGTCTCGACGATGCTCTCGCCGAGCAGGCCAAGCTTGAAGAACGTGCCCATGAAGAAGAAGAGAAGGTTGAGTCATTAGAGAACGTGAAGAAGGAGTTGACGCGTCAGCATCGCGAGCTCGAAGGTATCTACGAGGCCGAAAGGGCGCAAATCATGAAGGAGAAGGAGGACACGCTGTCGAGGGAAGAGGAAATGCAGAGCACTATCCAGCGCCTCAAGGAGACTATGGCTAGCAAGAATATGCCAACTGGAGAGTTTGAAGAGGAACAGCACTTGTCACGAGCCTGTAAGTCATGACTTCCGCCCAACCAACACGGCAACCACATAGATACTGATACACTTCTCAGCAAGCTTCCGCAACAACCCGTCTCGCACCAACTCATCGCAAAACCTCGAGAATGTCGCATCCTTCGCGCCGCCCAACTCAGTCCAGCGCAGCAATTCGCGAAACAACTCAAAGCTCATTCACCAGAAGGACAAGATTATTGAGGATCTGCGTCTCGAACTCGCCGAATATCAGGTCAAGGTGTTGGAAGTAGAGAACGCTGGCGGCGGACGCATGCGCGAACTAGAGAAGCAATTGCTCGAGACACGCATGACCAACGCTAGGCTCATGGAAGACAATGAGAGCTTTCAGCTCCTGTTGGGGGAGAAGACGCTCAACGGAGACCTGAGCCGCGGCGACTTCCTTCGCGAGACATCCAACACCGATGAACGCGCACCATCAAGGAGCGGTCCTTCAACCAGCTTAGCTGATGAGCTTCAGTCCGCGGAGGAAGGCGATGCCGAAGTCGTTCGCAAGCTCGAGGCTGAAGTCAACAGCATGAAGGCGCAGAACCAAGCCCTCACCCTCTACATCAACAAGATCATCGGTCGCTTGCTCACACATCAAGGCTTCGAGTCAGTGCTAGGTAACGACGTTGAGAACGACCACGGCTCTGGTGGTCCAGACAAGAACAAAGAGCTGCCACCGCCCCCTCCCCAGGAGACCGACCAGCCGCAAGGCTTCCTCCAGCGCGCTAAATCCGTCGCCATGGGTGGAAACAAAAAGCCCAGACCTCTGAGTGTAATGGGCCCACCCCCAGTCACCAACCAACAGAGCGCTCACGAGGACCCTGCTACTGCGCCCAGAATCCCCCTCACGCGCTCCACGTCTGGTCGCCACCCCAGTGGTAGCCACCACCACCGTCGCTCCACCTCCGATGTACCAGGAGCCGCAGGCGTGGTCAACAATATGTACCGCCCTTCCCCCGCATCGCCGAGCATGGTGTCGCCTCGCAACTCCTTCTTTGGTCTTCCTGTTAGCACTGGCCCTGGGTCGTCGAACCCCGTTTCACGTGTACCCTCTGGCCAAGGCCCCATCCCAGAAGACAAGGAAGTCGACGCAAGGACAGAGTCATCTTCCGCAAGCCACGTCGACACACCCAGCCCACCTCGCCAGTTGACACGCAGCGACACTAGCTCTGGTGTTATGACAGGCAAAGGCATGAGGCCACTACGCCTGGTCCAAAACGAAGAAGAAGCCTCCAAGGCACGCAAGGCAGCCAACCGCGCGAGTTGGTTTGGTGGTCTCTTCGGTCAGCAGCAGCCGAATCAAGAGAACACGCAGTAGAACTGTCGTCCTTTTTAACAGACATTTCTATGTAGGTACTTGTTCAGCTTGCTTGCTACACAGCATGGATAGCTTTTAGATACGATGATGGACGGATGTACGACTTAATGTTGGGAGCGCAAATGAGGAATGAGGAAATGGATTCAAAACAAGACAATGGATGAACATACATATATACACATTGTGGGCGAGGAGTGTCAGTCATGGGCTTTTTGTTGGACTCCTTGCTTGCACCATTCTTGTATACCCCCTTCTTCCCTGCGTTTGGATATTCTATACTTGCATTTGGGCTTTTGGGTTGGTAGTAGGTGCAATGGCATTTTTTTTTCTTTTCTTTTGAGTCGTGTTATCGTGTGCTAACATGTGTCTTTATCGTGGCTTTGTGAATGCGCGTCTCTTCCTTGTTCTTTTCCTCGGCGGCTGCTGCAGAGTCCCAAGGTCAAGTATCTTCTCCTTCTCCGCATAGACGGGCAGCGTCGAGCTCCTCCTTTGCTCGGACTTGGGAGTCCCAGGCTTCGTCATCGCTTCTGCGCTCTCCTCAATCCCTCCGCCTTCTTCGTCCCCACGCCGATCCTCCACCACACTACTCGGCCTCCGCTTCAAGCTCTCGAAACTGGCCACCAAGCTCTTTCTTGGCAGCACACTCAAACTGCTCCGTCTTTCCTCGCACATCCTACACACTCCTTCATCGCTAACCCTTCGTCTCTTCATCCGGTTCGGACATCTCGTTGGGTCCAGGCTATGTATGACGGCATGGCTACATTGTGAATATCGCATACGGAGGACGTTTGTGCATTTATGTGGCGGGTAGCACGAGCGGGAAGAACAAGTCGAAAGGAGGATGTAGCACATCCTCAGCGGTAAGTCGATGAAACGCCAAGCAGCGTTGATAGTCGGGTCGGTGCGTATGTTGGTATTCGGGGTAGCGACGGATAGTCGCTGCTACGATGAGTACGGCGGTCCTAGTGGGCATGTTATACGTATTGGCTGTTGCTTGATGTGAGCTGGTTTGTGGATGCGATTGTCCAAGTGGGTAAGACATGTCCTAGTATTCTTTCATTCGTGTGATCGAGGTGCTCAAACATTGCATCGTCTTTGTATTGTCTCTGGTCGTATTCGATTCCCTTGTTCTCCCATGCTTTACAGGTGCGTCTTATGTTGCAAGTCGAGACGCGAGCGTTGAGCAAACATGTATACAAAACAAGTTGGAAATCGCCTGAGTTATGTTACCAACGCCGTGGACGTGAACGTGCATCGTGCTCACTGTCATACTTCACTCCTACTGGATTTGAAACAGTCAGAATATCGTAGAGTATAGCATCCATCTCGTACCCCCCCGGCTCGGCTTCCACAAATCTCTTCCGACGTCTGATTTCGCAAACATAGCGTACCCGGTCGTCAAGAATACTTATGAGACGTGTCTTTGTCTTGGCTTCTAAACTCTTGAGACTCATATAGCCGATATCTTAGTCGGAAGTGTATTTGGGAACCTCGAATGCCAAAATGTTGCAAGTGCGCAAAACGTCTTCAATCATACATATCTGATGCTCGTTATCAATGGCTTCATTACTCTGCAAGCACATTGGCGGCCCATGTGCTATCGACCGCGAATAGAGACTTATCAAAAATCTTTTGGCTTTCGCGCCTCCCTGAAAAAGCACCGAGCTATCTTAACGAAGAACTAGAACATGATCGTAAGCCGTGCAGGATCGAAAGGGGCACAGCCTCCATCCATGATGAGGATGGCGACTAATGTGTAAGTAGGTCGTCAACTTGATAGGTGTGGCAAACGCTGCCAATTCCTTCGTAGTGTCGCCTGGAAACGGCTCGTGGCTTCATGATACGATCACGGCCAGCTGCAAGTCTTCTAGATCAGAGAATAGGCTTCGAATTATTGGACATAATATAATGCAAGGAATGTAGGTCTCTCTCCCGTCTTCCTTGGAAACCCCGGTGGAGTAGCTTATAGTTTGAGAAGGTAGGCGAGCCGTCTACGTAGAGGCGCAACTTTCTTAATTCGGGAAGCGAAAACGCCTCCATAGATCCCGTGATTAGTGTATCATGCTCGTCGCTTGTACTCTCCGCCATTATCTGGACGAATCCAAGAGCAGAATTCCTGGCAAAATGCTAGATTATCTGGCAACAAACTAAAGCCACGGAACCTAGGAAGGCTTTCTGAAACTCCAATATCTACATTATTGATTCCTTCGATGACATAGATTGAGGATACATTCAAAGCGACCAGCGCCGGTTGTAAAGTACAGATGAATATCAGTGTGACTAGGGTATCGTACATGAAAACACGCGACCAAGTCAAAAGAACACCAAGAGATGGAAATGGAAAGACGTCCTCATTCACGGTCGGGTAGTGACCACCTTCGGGCCTGCGGCGCGTTCCGTCCATGCCATCAACCCATGATCTGCATGCGCCCAGTACTCACGCGTCTTCTTGTACATGGCCATTCGCTCAGCAAGGGTCGGAGCTGCCATGATGTCTTTGAAGGGGGTTGGTCGGTTCTGTACAGGCACATTGTTGAAGTTTATCGCAGTACCCGAATCTGCGCGTTTCGATCTTGCAGGTGTTTGCGCGCTTTCAGTTGAGGTCTGGCACTCGAGAGGCGAACGTCTTTGCTGAACAATGCGAGGCAGTTGTTTACGTGCAACCCTTGTTTTGGAAGAATCAAAATCTGTGATCGAGTAGTTGGAAGAGGTCGTGGTGAGACACGCCAGTGCCTTTGTATCCTGCAGTGGCAGGTGATCTGTCCGTACCAGCTCTGGTATGGGTTGCGGTTCAGGAGTGGGCGTTTTTGATATCGACGCTGTATCGTATGGTTCGTAATCCAGTCCGGCCCTTTGGCGTAGTCGCGACATGCTCGACTGCATCTTCAAGGGCCTGCTTGCATGGACAGATCTCTCCATTGGACTATCCACCTGTGTATCCGCGCCAGTTCCACGGGCTGCTTCAGTATGGTGTGAGGATGAGCTGCGCCTTAGTTTAGAGAGGCCTCTTGACAAGGACACGCTCGGTCGTCGTAGCGTGCCAGCCACAGTATCTGACCGCCTCGGTACTTCTGTCCTCCCAACAGCAACGAAGGTATGTGAGGGTCGCTCATCCGGTACGATCGCAGTGTCAGGGAAGTAGTTGTTGAGACTCGAACCGCTGTTGCCCAGTACGTTTACGCCGCCGACATGTTTCGCATCCATCGGACCTGAGATGGTAAACGGCTTTGTCTTGGCCATAGCTCCGAAGCGGCCCCAGCGAGGTAGCGATGAAGAGGGTGAGCCACGGAGTGTCTGGTGACTGTGTGCTGCCCGGCTGAATACGATGCGTCTCGAGTGGCTGTGGGCCTTCTCGAGGGTGTTCGCGATGGAGCGGAGGATGCGACACTGGGAGGATACGAAGACAAGGTCGAGAGGTATACTGATCAGCCGTTCCTGCTGCTAGTTGAGTAAATGGTCTATAGCCTAGAAGAATCGAAGTTTTCGTCAAGTGCGTATTGAATTTGACAACAACAGGACGTAATTCAGGACGTTTAGCGGGAATCTCTTCAGAACTTGATACGATCCTGACGAGTATACAGCCTAAAATCCTCAGTGAAGTGGCTACAGTGCTTCAAAAGTGTTTTGAGACTCAAGGTGTGGCTGCACCCTGGAAGTAGATCATATTGCCTGGGGGTTGGGTCATCTGAGACGTGCAACGTTGCGAGCACATAACATGTCTAGATGCGATTAGACTCGTCTCAGTACCAAAACAGACGGGAGATTGCCCGTGACGCAATACAACATAACAAGGCCCCCCTAACATCCAAGACATATGGGTGTGGCGTTGTTCTGTCCTTATAGGTTGTCGGCCACTTGTCGGAAACACAAGATTCCGAATATCAGATGCATAGCATTCATGATAAACTGCCGGCCGTGGATGAACAATCTCGGTTATGAAGGCCTCATTTCATGATAGACTGCAGCTCTCATACACACAGCGTTTATCGTGACCTACTATACGCCTGTGGCACAAGGAGTAGCGAAGAGATTCAAATCGAATGTATACCATACGCCATAATGTCTTGCTATTTCGCATCAACGAAGAGACGTGTACAAATGGCACCGTTTGTCTATAGGTCGAAGCCCTCTTCTCTGCTCCGTTTGCATGTGTCTGATCGTATTTCGAATACCATGAGCCGGTTCGGATGGTCGTCGAAGGGCGGAGGGAGACGGCGAGACGGCGTGTACAGAGAGCCTGTTATATCACGACGGCCGTGGGTAGATGCTCTTGTGGAAACGTGATTCGGCTAGTTCGTGATCATCTCGATACCGTCGCGCTCATAGGATCGATGCGCGCTTCGCGAAGGCAAGCGAGGGCGCGCCCGCGAGCTGAAGCATGTCTTGTGACGCGCATAGTACACTTTCGAGGTACGCGCGATCACCTCACACACATGTACCGTGATCTCCAGCCAGCGACGTTGTTGATGGAGTTGATGAAGCAGACCACGTTCCGAAGATTCGCCAACGTCTCACCCAGGCACGCCAGGATTCCGGAAAGCCTTAGCGCGGATCCACTTACAACGGCCCTCCGCGCCTCACGAGGTTTAGCCATCCATCGCCACGATCGCGAGGCTGCACGGCAACGACTTCGAAAGGACTTCACCTTCCATCCAGGGGTGACCTTTATGCAATTAAGTCCATGTGCACGGACAGGGCTGGCGGCTCCCGCTACGGAGGGCTTGCTTGACAGGTGTCAGGCAACGCCTGAAGCGCAGAACTGCATAGCATGGCTGGTAGGACTTAGGCTGTATATAAGGCACAATACCTTACGGTGCATGAAAACAAATATCATCAGCATCCATCTACGCAAGTCTTTCATTCATCGTCGTTCAAGTCATTCACTTCATTGCCCTTCTTTTCATCGTTCCTGGAGAATCGATAGGCCGGTCCACTTTCGTTATATATCCTACTTCGACCCTATTCTTGTTTATTATTCACAATCACGACCGAGAAAACGATATAGACGTTCATCATGAAGAACTCTGTCATTGCTCTTGCCCTCATTGGTGCCGCGGCTGCCCGCCCGGCTGCCCTTGTGACCAAGCGTGAGGTCCCTCAGGAACACGCTCATCGCAACGTCAACCTTGCTGTCAACGACCTGTTGAACCTGAACAACCCAGACAACATCCAGGATAGTGTCTTTGCTCTCCTTGGAGCGCAGGCGGCTGCGGAGGGTGCTGGGGACATTGCTGATGCGGGTGAGTTGTTTAGAAGGCAGGACACAAGCGTCGTCAGACTAATCACCAACAGACTGCCTTCAGCAAGCCGTAGCTGATCAGGCCTTCACCAACGCCAAGGAGGCTGGTGATGTCGAGGGCATGACCATGGCTCTCGTTTACCGTACTTTGGAACGAAACACTGGCTCTGTCGGTCTGGCTTCCGTTCCTTGCGAATCCATCCAGGCTGTGAACCCTGAGATTGCTGCGCTCCAGCAGCATCAGGACCCTGCGAGTGATGGAGCTCAGGCACTCAACAAGCAGATTGCCGAAGAGCTTGCCCGCCAGATCGCCTCAATCGGCGGTGACCCATTAATGGCTAATGAAGCTTCGACCTTCGCGCCTGGCGAGATCGGCGACCCAACTGGTGCCGGCAACACTTGCGATGACGCGACCGACGATGCAGGGTGCATCAACTCTCAGAACCTTCGTGTTGATGATCTTTCCGAGGATGAGATTGCTGCTGCCGTGACTGGTGTCGGTGGAGCTGCCGGTAACGGCACTGCCGGAGCCGGTAGTGCTACTGATAGTGCTGCTGCTGGTAATAATCACGCCAACGCTGGCAACAACAATGCGAATGCTGGGAACGACAATGACAATGCTGGGAATGGCAACAACAACGCCAATGCTGGAAACGGCAACAACAATGCCGCCGCTGATGACAACGCCGCTTCCGGTAACGATGCTGCTTCTGGCAACGGTGCCGCCGCATTCGGCAGCTGCGACCCTACCATCACCTTTGGTATTCCCTCTGACGGCCGTCAAGAAGAGGCTTTTGAGCCCACCGACCTAAGCACCTTCAACCACGGGTCTGCTCAGAAGATTGACATCATCTCCCAGTTCATCTGTTCACAAATGTCTAACAAGTGCGACGTGGACGCTGCAGCTGTCAGCACCTGCGATGCTGCTGCGTCCGCCGCTTCGGGGCTTACGGGTCAGGCGGCTGCAGATGCCTTCAACTCGGCTCTTGGTCTTTAGATAGGGGGTTGATGTAAGATGTGAACCGTAGGCGAGGAGCAATGCAATGACATGGCTGGCATGATGATAGAGAGCTGTATGAAGTAGATATTTTGCCATTCTTGAGCCTTCTGCGACCTCTCCGCTCGATTCCATGCTCTCTTCACGGTTTAACTTAACCTAGGATAGCCCTTTTAGTAATTAGCTATCCTAAATAAATGCTAGGTAATCAGCTAAAGTGTTTTGGTGCTTTTGTGATGGGGTTTCCAAAATTGAATTCTCGCTGTTTGTCGTGTTTCACTGTGAAGGTCCATGTTGCTGCGTAGAGACTGTCACGCATCGGAACATAGGTAAAGTTGTTCCGCCCCGACGCCACGTATGACGCCCCTGCATTTTCGACTATTGAACCTGTTAGATGCACGTGATATAGCCCATGTCTTTCTACAACGGGCTGCGTTTTAGGCCTCGTAGTGCTGTGTTGAGCGACTGGAGCCCACTTCGAGACCCTCATGGTGCTGGGCAATGTCTAAGAACGCGAAATCCTGCCAATGGGAACTCAAAATCTAGGACTGCTGGCCAATGGTGCTTCCGCATCGAGCGAGACAGGTGCATTTCGGGGCAGCCAGATATTGGCGTGTGATGAGCTGCAGCCGATCCAGACCCTTTTCGCAGCCAAGCGCGGGATGCACACAACGTTGCGGCACTCCGACTCGGAGCAGGCGTAAAACAGGGCCACGCTCGCTAATGTAAGTATCAATATTTACGGCGAAAGAAACGGACATATCCGTAGACAGGAGAATGTCCTTAGCAAGAATCTGCCACCTAGAGGCATGGGGCCAGAGCGCTCAAAGCATTGGCTACGGTACAGCCATGTAGTAATGACTCGTGCAGTTGTTGTGTTGTAAAGCAGTGACCCACGCTCCACTGTGGAGAAGAGGGTTAGAGTCGTGGCGAATTGGGGTTCTCCAGCGTGCCATTGGACGTGGGTAGTCTCGCGTAGTGCATAGTGCATAGGTGGCAGGTTTCTGCTGGTGGTCGCTCATTCACGTCCACGGCGCTGCAGAAGAAGGGGATGTGATCAAGTGGGGAGGAAAAGCAAAAGCCAACGGGGAAGTGACCGTTGTGCAAGCGTGCAGCGAGTTGGCAGCGGAACACTGGATGGAAAAGTCGTGACAGGTGTTTGTGCTTGCAGAAAAACAAGGCCTCTCTATGCAGGGGCCGTCGAATAGAGCGCCACGATCGAGGTGAAAGTGCACGGGCCATGTCCTCTCCAATGCGGCTAGCGCGGGAGGAGACTTGAGCGCGTCGGCGGAACGCGTCAGTTTTGTTATCGACCGTCTGCGGCAACAGACTGTACGTGTTCTGTGCAAGCACACAGACGAGAGTGCCGTGCATGCAATGCAATGCAAAAAACAAGACGCGCATGTCAAGCCTTGCGTGGGCGACTTGGGGGAAAAAAAAGTGTTGGACGACAAGTGTTTGATTTTGTACGGGGCTCGGGGCGCTGGGTGGGTTTGCAGAGGTTCTATCGACGATCTTGGTCTAAGCCCGCCCGCTGTCTCGCACTAGCCGGCCAGCAACCGTCAGCCGACTTTTGCGAACCTCACCGCACATCACCTTCACCATCACGACTTTCACGACTTTCCCGAGCCGACCTCGCCCGTCGCACTCCTGTGCGCGCCACGCGACTTCCTGACGACCGTTTCCTTACGTCTTTCACGAATCTTTCACTTTCGCTTGCGCTCCCCATGGACGCGGAATAAGGCGCCCACTTCCCTTCCGCCCACCCAGCCGGACCTTTCACCGCGACCCACGACTCCCATATTTTGCCAAACCCCCCGTCATCATCAATCTCGACGATAATTCACGCGTATTCGGACGCATCCCCGGACCTGTACCTATCGTCTTTGAGCATTGCTAATCGCGCCATCGCCAGCTGCAAGCTCTTGTCGCGCGACTCGAAGCTACGCGCCATCATCGCTACAAGGACCTCTCCCACGCATACGTCTTACCTGTAGCGCCTTTGCGACACTGAAAACGCCCGTCGCCAGCGCATTCAAGAGTGCGCGACGCCCTAAGACAGTACGCTCGCTCTATCAAGGCGCATTCCATCCTATTTGCACGTGTAACCACCCTGCAGCCGCACTGTCGCGTTCGCAGAGTACCAAACACCTGCTGGGACCCGAGCCATATCGAACCTACCGCCCTGCATAATCAAATCAACCCGACACCAATTGGACCACACTCGAACTGGATGCGTTGATCCCCTGTCGTGCTTGAATTGCCGTACCTCCTTGCAGTGTCTTTGAGGTTGAGCTCTTGGTGTCGTCAAAGACAACCGTCTCCTGAGACATCCGACATCCCCGCCATCTCAACACGTTAGCAACATGGACGCCGAACGCCCCAACCTATCAACTACCTTACCAAGAAACTTCATGTTCCATTACCGTGACGGCCCGGCTCCTCAAACTCCAGAGCCCGAGCCGCAGCCCGAGCAGTTGCAACCGCCGCCGCCGCCTCGACAAGTCCTCAAGGTTCGTCGTCGCCGTGCCACCTTGGTCATGAACCACGACGATATGGATGCAGTCATGGACCAGCGACCCATTCCAACCATCGAGGCTCCCGAAATCATGTCAGAAACTGCAAACGAGCTGCCGCCATACTCACTGCCGCAAAACGACGCATTCCTGTCTCCGGGCTTCGGCTACAGTCGTATGCTTTCTCCACCCAAGACCCCCGTTGCCCAGATGAGAACCATCAGCCACTACGAAGGACCTCAGGACTGGTCCGACGTCCCACATGTCAGCCAAAGCGAAACATCAAGCAGACCCACCTCATCGTCAGGCTTCTCAGATTCATCTGTTTCGTCCTGCGATAGCATTGGTTCGTTCATGTCGAGAAGTGGCAGCTGCACAAGCCCCGAGGAAGAATCGTCAGACCCATTCGCGTTCTGCCCATCCATGAACAAGTCTCAGCGTCCTACCTCACCTTTGGTGGCTACTCCACAACCTCGCCCTAAGAAGCTAAAGTTGAGGGCAACCTTCAGTCAAGAAATGGATCACCACTTGTGGATGACTTACATGAATTACCTCCAAGATCCTACAGTGACGCCCTTCAAAGCCCTTCCGAGCACCACTCCACCGAATGGAGTATGCCATCGTGTAGCGAGGATGGCCCGCAAGACCTGGAAGGGCTCAAAGCATACTCGCGCTGCTGGTCTGCACGCGACCCCACAATACAACTCCCTTGCTAGGACACCGGGTGCCCTGAGGTCGATGAAGGGCAGCAGTCACACACCTGTAACTCGGTCAAGCAAGTCGTCAACACGCTACCCCAGCGAAAAGCAATGTCGAAAGCGATTACGAGACTTGGCCAAGCAGAAGCCGACTCTGTCCGCACATTATCAGCGCATGCTTCGTCGATCACCCTCGCCGCTACAATCCTCTCCTCCACCGGAGCCGGAGCTACAGCAGCAGCAACAGCAGCAGCAGTCGTTATCGTCGCCGTTCTCACAGGGCTCTGCAAGCTTTTCCACAAGGGACATGAACTTGTCGCTGGCTACAAGCACTGCCGCATCGATGCAGTTGGGAAACCCATTGTCGCAACTTGCCAACAACATAACACCAAGACCATCACCACGAACATGGTCAAGTGCGCGTTCTTCTGCTCACCAGAAGTCGCAATCGCTCCATATCGGCTTGGGCTTGGGCAACGTGCTGGGCTCACCATTCCATGCGAGGGCTGAGTCAAGTAACAGCAGGATGCACCAAAATAACGCGCGAACGTGGCATGCATCGTCGTCGTCTGCCCAAACGCCACGCCTGGGCTCGCCTTTTCAACTGCATGCGCCTCGACCCAAATCAAGAGTGTTCAAACGACGTGCGCTACACAACAGTTTCGAGGACAGGGTGCGGAACCGTGGAGACAGCTTTGTCAACGAGATCTTTGGGGCCCCAGCCGAGTCGAGTCATCGTCGTGTGAGGAGTCGTGGCTTCAGCTTAGGTGACATGATGGAAGGTGCCCGGCGGCTGCCTCTGGTCAATGACCCGTCCGGGTTCAACCCGTTCGCGCAGACCGGCTCTGCCATGCCTAGCCCTGCTCAGACATCGCCGGCCGTCCCAGTTGAGGTCCAGGGCAAAGGTACCGTTCGACTGGGCTCACCATTCGTTGGCCGGTCGAGTAATACTTTCCCCCGAGCGATGATTTCCCATAGCTTTGAGGCTCCAGCATCGTTCGAGCAGCGCTTTGCCGGTACCATGCCTAGCGACTCGGCGCACCTGTATCGATCATAGAGCTCGACTGCCTTCTCTTCTGCTCAACCAGTGCACCTAAGCCTGGTTGCATCATCGGCGTTACGACCGACAGCCTAAAGCGCTGTCACTGCATATACTTGCCGTTTGGCCATGGCCTTACACCTGCTTCTTATGAAGGCTTTTCCTTTGTTTTGTTCATGCCAACTTCCGTCTTCTTCAACGCTAGCCTTTCGCTATCGACAGCGTTCCTGTTATGGTGTCATATCCGATAGCATCGGCAGACCCTTGCATGGTGGCTTGCTTCCTGGTCGGTGTTCTCGACTTTTACTTCTTGAACATGATCATGTGGCTACATGCATCTTCGGATAACTTCAGTAATTCGGGTGGGTGAGGCCGAGGGGGCACGTTGGTCGACCTCGAAACCCCCACAACTAGAGGGTGTCGGTCCAGACGTCTGCCTTTGGTCCTCCATCTCTTTCGTATACTCGGGCACTTTTGCTTGAGTATGGCTCCTCTCTTTACCATCCGACCACACGGTTCGGTTCTTATTTCCTTGTGTTCATGTCTTTCCCTTCTTATCACGACGGACATGATAAACGTTATGAAGCGTGGGTGGAATATCGGCGCCAACAGGGTATGGAGTCTTCACGAACCTCAATGACTGCCTCGAAGTGTGAACGACTGATACCCAATCTCTTGTCTTTGTGTGGAATCTGCTTGATATGGATTTGGTTCGGAAGGTTGGGTCGGCTGGATGGGTCATGTTGGCGGAGTTGACGGTTCGAAAAAGAGCCTATACACTTTGCTAGATTAGCTGGTCCTTGTTCCTGAAGGCATGCAGATGCTTTGAGCAGATGAGCTAGTAATGGATGAATGGATGAATCCAAATGAAAAAGAGTGAAGAAGAGACTGTGCGTTCCACATGAGCCCCTCGCCGTGCACCAAGCTCCGCACCGCCGTGCCGTAAAGTAGTTCCGTAACGCGATGTCTGGTCTGTGCCGGCTGCCCATGATCCATGGTAGGCATTTAGCCCTAAGCCACGACACGATGGATCCCCCCTGCTGAAGCGATATCCCTTTGATCAAAAGCAACAATCGCTTCAACACCGTATAGAGAGCAAGAAGCTGTTGAATCCCGAGTATCTCTGCAATAGACGAGTCTGACCGGGGCGAAGACAACCCTGATGATGTAGCGGCAGAAGGAAAAAAAATTAAAAACATGCAGCAAGTGGATGCACCAGCCCACATACCAGCCCCGAAGTTGAAGTTTGGCGGCCACATGCGCAGTTAGGCTAGGCAATACGCCGAGGCCTAACGTTTTGCTCGCTGCCGTACCTCTCCGGCCAGTCAGACGGTGCGAGCATAAGCCATGGTATCCACTTGGGCTTATTGTGTGGAGAGTTGTGATGGAATTGTGTCGCACGTTGCGTGCCAAGTTTCTCAGCCCGTGCCCTTGCTGCTGATGCGACGCGTCGGATGCAGATCATGTGCTACCGCGAACGCGTGAGACGTGTCAAAGGAGCTGTGGACTGCGTAATAGTTGAACCGGATGCGGTAAAGTCATGGTTTGGCATGGAGAGGGGGCACTTTGAGCAGGATTGTCGCATGCGTTGGTGATTCATCTAGTGCAGCAGCCGAGTTGCTTTTGGCAACCTGGAGGAAGCCCTTTTGCAAAGGTATTGGGTGCGGATGCGTGTGCCTCTGCCGGTGAGCATGTATAGTTGACGCAGGTTTTACTGAACGCGTACATGCAAAGCGGGCTCGCTTGCTGGGTGAGCTCACGATCATCGGTCGCCCATGTTTATTCCCCTCACCATTCAGCCCAACCACGAAAATCCCCGTTCCAGGCCCGGCTTTGCTTTCGTGGCCCATTCGTGTCCTCACGACACCATCACACCAGACTGATGACACGCGTTGACGAATTACAGCCGTGTCCGGTTTCATGTTGAGAGGGCGGGAGGAGAGTGTGTGTGTGGAGATGCCGCACGCCCAAGGTTCGACGGATGATGATGTTGGGCCGAGTACTGTCGTCATTCTCAACATCACCACGGCAACTGAGGCACGCCTAAGGCGACGGATCGCCTTTGCAATATTGGAGACTCAGCTAGATCTTACAATCTTACGATCTTGTTTGTGCGTGGCTACCTGACCATGCTGGATGAGGAACTGTTTTCCACACGTTGGCGATTGTCGTTGGGCACGCCTTTGGGCCCTGCCATTGCGAACCTGGGGGGGCCCCTCCATCAACATGGCAACTTCCCTTTTGCAAATATGCTGACCGGTAAATCAACTATGCATTAGGGTCCCTATATCTCAGAGATTACCCAGACCCTGCCCTTCACCCCCTCCAAACACGTGTAGCTCTGCCCAAAGTTGCGACGTCAAACAATCAAACCTACCAAATCCACATGCGACGCTCGACTTATCACGCAACACCTTGACGTTTATTTCTAGCTGTCAAGTAGATGCATGCGTATTCACACGATGCGCGGAAAGACAGCACGTGTGGATAGGCACTGGACTCTGAATTTAGCCTGCTATCATGCATTGCAGGTGACGTAGGCTCCTCAAGACCTTCTCATCCTGCTCGATACCATCAATACGCTCATTACGAACAACTCGCAGAAAGAAACAAGATAAGTCCTAAATGTGTGTGTGCGGGGAGGGGAGTGTGGGTGGGTGTGTGGTGGAGTAGCCATGCTTTGGTAGCGATGACACACTTTCAGTGAAAGCGATCTCGGCTTTGATCGCTTCAAGTTTGCTCCAGCCTTTCAGACCACGCGAGACGAGCCCCAACAGGACAGTATTCCAACATCCTGAACCAACATGTCGGCAAGAAGAAACAAGCTGGGTTTTCAACACCCCATCGTTCGAACCGCTAGCAGAATTCTGCCTACATCATCACAGGACCGACAACCGTGCGGTTGTACTTCCAGGCCGAGCGCAGACCGTACAGACAGATGTGAAGCATGTATACTAGCCTAAACCAGTACATAAGAGGCTTGCTCAGTATTATACATTGCGATAAGTCTATATAATGAGAAACGCGACGAATCTCGGTCTAAAGATACATCAAGCGGTACAACAACGTATCCCAAACTCCTAGCCGTAGCTAACCCGGGGTATAGCAACCGATAACGCAGACAAAGACACACCAACATCCACAGCCCGCCTCTCATTCATACAATCTGTTTCCCTCCATCAACGATGCTGGGCGTGGCCCCTCTCTACGACGATACATCGCTGCCGTTTCTCAAGTGCATCTTGCTCAAATCACCATTCTGCTGAGGCATCTGTGCCAACCAGGTAGGTGGCGCCATACCAGTCTGATCATGGATCGTGCTGAGAAGAGGTGGCAGGCTCTGGAAGAGGTTGCGGATAGGTGCTGACGGATCCGCCATGCCCTCACTGCCCTGACTTCCAGTGTTCCAGACGTTGATCTTCGGTTGAAGTCCCTTGATAGCGTTGCCGTTCGCGTGCGCAAGTTTCTCATACGTGCCGTTGGTGACCATGAGGTATTGCATGAGACCTTGGGGACCGCCGAGGACGTTAGCCATGTCGCCGTAGGCCTTGGCCATTGCGGAAAGACCCTCGGCTTCGCATTGCTGCGTGATGAGGTGGGCTTGAGCTGCACGCTCCTGGGCAAAGTATTCGGCTTCCGCTCGACGTTTGGAGACGACAAAGTTGGCTTCGGCTTCGAGCTCCGTAGCCTGGAAGTTGGCCTCGGCATCACGGAGGCGGCGGAAAGCAGCAGCTTCGGCTTCGGCTTGCTGGCCGTACTTGCTTCCATCTGCTGCCTTCTCTTGAGTGTACAGCTCTGCGTCAGCCTGCTGCTGCGCACTCTCCTTCTCAATCTTCGCATGTACAACCTTGGTTGCTCGAAGACGCTCAAGCTCCATGAGTGCCCTCTTCTTCTCGACTTCCATCTGCAGCTCCGCATCACGGCGTTCAGCTTCGCGCTTAGCGTTGATCCGAGCTACATTGAGGTCCCGACCAATCTCAATCTCCTTGTCGGTGAACTTGGCATCTGCCGTGGCCTTCTCGGCTTTGCGTTCGGTTTCGAGGACAGCAGTTTGGGCGTGAATCTTGGCGACTTCCTGCTTTGTCTTTCCTTGCTTCTCTGCTTCTCCGACTTCACCCTGCATACGAGCATGGGCGACATCGACCTTGGCTTGGTTGAGTGCGCCCTCGTGCGCCTTGCGGGAGAGGAAAGCAAAGTACTCCGAGCCTGGTGTGTCTTGTAGTTCCTTGACGTTGGCGTTGTAAATGCAGAGACCAAACTGATCCAGCTCAGATTGCACTTGCTGGATGACTACTTGAGATTAGTGCTTGTCCTAGACGCAATTGATAAATCCAGAGCTCACCTTTATCCTTGAAAATCTTACGCTCACGGAAAAGCTCTTCCATCGTCATGGTAGAAACGATGCTTCGGGTCTCGCCCTCAATAATACCCTTGACAATCTCTTGAACATGGTTCCGGCCCTCAGCGACTGAGACTACACCCTTGGCTGCCGTTTGAGTAGGGCTTCCGTCGCTCTCTCCAGTGAGCAAAACGGCGTATTTCTCAAGGGCTTCCGGGCTATCTGCAGGACCGATTGTAAAGACTGCTGGTAGAGCAAACTTGAGCTTCTCAATAGTCATAGCCTGGAGGGCCATGGAAAAGTCAAAAGGCGTAATCGATATCTTGGAGACCTTCTGCAGTGGATATACAAAAGCCTTCTTCTTAATTAGGACCTTCTCAATTCCTACACCCGTAATAACGAGGTAGGAATTAGGCTCGGCGACATGGTACCACATGGTTCGTAATTGGTGGTTGGCAAACTTAGATGATGCTGATGGTAGGTTTGACGAGGTCGATGTCTAATACTGGAGGATAATCGACGAAGGCTGGAACGGGTAGTAGAGTAAAGAGTTGGAGTGATGTAGATTTTAAAGGATTATGATATAGCTCTCAATAATAGAAAGAGGGACTTTGCGTCCGTTGGGCAGTGCTGATAGAACCACGGTACCTGACGTGCTTGTAAAGAACTTGATGTCGTACCGTACCAGAACAAGGCTCGCGATGATGGTGAACAGATGTACTGAGGCGTATCAGGCGAAACAGCAGCCATTGTAATTACTTATACATCTTGAGATAATTGTTGTAACGTCTGCATATGCTGGCTTACCCGTACAGCCGGCATGCAGACGCGGTTTCGGTGACCATGTTCGTCTGGTGTTGGTGGATATATGTGCACGGACCATGACTGTTAGTCCTGAAAAGGTTAGTACTTTCTGCCTTGCGCCACCTGGCTGTCCGCATGTGATCATCTCAGCCTTGGGCCTGAAGAGAGGTTCTGTCCTCTGGAAGACATAGACCCAGCGCGGTGAGCGGATCAGGTGAGCGTTTAAGCTGCGCAACTGACTTTCCAAAGAGAAGGGCCGGCAAGGCGATCTTCAGGCCAGAAATCAGGAGCGCGCTGTCCAAACTGTGCGTCCCTGAGCCCCCGTTCCAAACTTGCTGATTGAAGATACAGTCTTCTGTCTTGTCGTCTCAAAGACATTGTTTCCACTGCGCCAAGCTTCCCGGGCCGAATGCCTCGCGACCGTGCATATACACACTTATGATTTGCTTACCAGAGACGGCACAGTACAACAATGCATCCTTATCTCCATGGCTTACAGTGTCACGAGACTATACAGGTACCTTTTAGGTCTAGTTAAGGCATCAGTATACGGGACCAAGGCAGGGCAGACCTCCAGAAGGTCTGCTCACCCGAGTATGAGTTTGCCGAAATCCGTGGATACTTGTGAATGACTCTTCTAATCATCGCCACTGAAGCGGAAAACAGAAGTGCGGTAACGAGAGCAGGTTACCGACTAGAGAACACGAGTCGCCGCCGGAATCCTAATGTCGAAGCGTCCACACTTCCGCACCTCTACACATAGTGATAATCAAATCGTCTTCATCTCTCAACAATGTCTCGAAGCAAAAGACAAGCCTCTCCTCCACCATACTCAGAGTATAGCTCTCCAGCGTCCTCGTGCGGTCGAACCATCCTCGATCAACTAAGCACAACCCGCACACACCACGTCCAATCTGTGATCAAAAGGCACGTCATACCTCTCATCGAAGAACGCGCTACATACGGTATCGCCCAAACAACCATCGCCATGCTCCCCTCAGACATACCCTTACCTGCAGTGGAGGAAAAGTCCGAATACAGTTTCGACACGTCCGACTCCAAACCGGTGGAAGTAGTTGGCTTCTCCTCGGAAGACGAGCCGAAAGTCGTGCGATTACAAGGCCAAATGAACCGCACAGAGTTTTGGAGACCCCAAGTTGTAATTGTAGAGCTGGAGCGTATGCTAAGCGAAAACTTGAATGCGAGCCCGGTCCTAACAAGTCCCAAAGGAGATGGAAGAGGCGGTGCGGAGAGTACACAGAGGCAACTCAGAAAAGGGTTTTTGAGTAGGGTCATGCCATCATTAGGGCCAGAGCTGCGCTCGCCGAGTGGAAATCCAGAGGTTGGCGTGAAGCAGTTGGATCAAGCAAGGATGGTTGTGGTCAAAGCTAGGTTGGAGGAGATATGCTTGAGGACTGTCAGCGAGTTTGGCTTGTATGATACAATGTCGAAGCAGTGCATCATTGTTCGGGTAGATGCACGGTGTTGATCAATTTCGGGAGTCTGTAAACTCGATATTCAGTCACATAGTACAGGAGAATTCGCTATCTTCTTACACTTTGCTAGCTGGACATACAGTACATACTAGGCGAGTACAGATTCTACCCGGACGCATTGAAGTATACCTAGGAACTCTTCACCTCATCTCTGTGCAATGTAGGAGTAGATACCGTTCACGCAGTGTGATAGTATATGCTTGTGGACAAGGCGCTCGGCACCTTCAAAAACGAGTTGATGGTGCTCAAATGAGCACGACTTATACACCTGTGTGTGGATGTAGAGATCATGCAAAAAAAAAAACAGTCCTCCTCCGGGAAGGCTCGAACTTCCAACCTCCTGATAGCTACTGGTGTAACAGTCAGACGCGCTAGCCAATTGCGCCACAGAGGATTTGTTGAGCCGAAGCCGCTGGATGCGGTCCGGTTTTGAGTTGAGATTTTTCAAACTATGATAAATATATCCAGTTCACAGATTTATCACCAATGGTAAGTACAGTGCCAACGTACGAAATCGTAGCGTCTTGAGGTGCGCGCTACGAAGTGGGGTAGCCAGGTCCTGAACCCCACCACATTGGTCTCCGCAACCATGGCATTCATCGTCGTGATCTCCGATATATTGCGTCCTACGTGCTGTCGCTAAGCCGCCTCTGCGTCGCTCTTCAGAACTACGATGCCGTACGGATCCCGGTCAACCTCGCTCACGCCAATTTCAAAGTCATCGTCCGCCAATGCCTCTTGTAGGCTCTCGTTATCCTTCTCCTCTTCTCTGACTTTTGTCCATTCTTCTTGCACAACCTCCTCCAATTGTTCCATCAACACCTCTGCCAGAAAGCCACGCTCAGAATTGCTATGGAACAGGCTGATGACAACTCTGCCCTTCTCAATTGCTGCAAGCGCTGAGTGATGGTCCATCTCGCCTGTGAACAGTAGATCAACATCTAGACCGTTCAGTAGACCTGATCCTGAGCCTGCGCAGATGCCTACGCTACTTATCTCTATATCGGAAATTGTCTTGTCCTGTGGTATAGCAATTGGGAAGCCCTTGGGATTGTTTAGTCCCTTCCCTATGCGATCGAGTAGCGTGGGGAGCGGTTGTGGGCGGTCAAACCTCACAATGCGACCCATGCCAGCTCCAGGGTGTGAGACTAATGCTGGCGATTGAGGCTTAATGGCTTCGCGCCTATGAGGAGCTGTGAGCGGGACCGCAGTGGGGGCAGGTAGCTTGCCAAAGCTGAGCATTGGCTGACTAGGATGATGCTGCAGAGTGAACGTTGGGCGCTTCTTCTCCTCGATGAAAGGGTCGTCGTCGTTTGCCTTTGTGTTGCTTGCAGCTTCCGATTGAGCATCTGCTTCTGAGCCGTCACGAACCGTCTTCGTGCCTGTTACGATGTCGGCTAACCAGTCCCCAAGCCCTCCTGGAGCTGAGTCAAGTGCGGTATGCGGGCTGTATACACTGATGCCATGGCTAGCAAGGCGTAGTAACGATTGCTGTTGAGTATCCGCGAGAGTCAAGGACTTCAAGCCCCTGAAAATAATAGGATGGTATGCGATGACGATCGAAGAGTTGAGCGCGATTGCTTCGTCTGCGACGGCTTTGGTAAGGTCGATGGTAAGGAGGACGGTGTTTGACTGGCGACGCGATGGATCGAATGGCGCTTCAAGCAGCAGCCCGGTGTTGTCCCAGGAGTTGTCTGCAAGCTCACGCGGATACCTTCGCATTGGTCAGTATACAATGTTACTTGAACCCCGCAGAAGTCCTGGGA
This sequence comes from Alternaria brassicicola, assembly GCA_002796735.1. Lineage (NCBI taxonomy): Eukaryota > Fungi > Ascomycota > Dothideomycetes > Pleosporales > Pleosporaceae > Alternaria > Alternaria brassicicola. The sequence goes on from PHFN01000004.1 coordinate 673,924, forward strand.
CAATGGCTATGCATTGAAGAGAGTACGACACATTCCAAATAAACTTACAGCTTCTGCATTGCCCTCACGACCGCCTTGGAAAAGGGCGCTGAAGTAGTAGTCGCACTCATAGCGAATCGTCGTGCCGTAGATGCAAACATACAGCTCCTAGATGAACAGTTGCAAAGCAAAACTACGCGTGCAGCAATCCCAACTCAACGCGCCTATGACCCCTGCAACTATGCGTCATAGCCCCTCACCTCCCCAGATCCCGGTGTATCCCCATTCGGCAAACGCATCTTATCAGATCCGAAGATAGGAACACCAAGTCAATATCCCATCATCCGCCTTATGGATCCTCGACACAAACTTTACAAAACTCTTGACAATCTTGCCATCCAACCAGACATTAAGAACACCATGAGTGCAAGGACGGACGAGGAAGCGGTGAATGTGCAGGCGACGTCTGGCGTTACCATGGAGGGACTGGAGAAGAAGTTGAAGGAGGGATTGGGCGCAACCTATGTTGAGATTGAAGATCTGAGTGGTACGTAACAGTCTTTGATATCCGATGTTCGAACGAAAGCAAAGAGTACTGTGTCGTGGGCATAGTGTAGGATTGGACAAGTGCGAATTGGTAACTGATGTTACGGCCGAACACTAATATCCGAGATTAGGCGGATGCGGACAAATGTACGAGGCCATCATCGTGTCACCACAGTTTGCCAAGAAGACTACTCTAGCACGGCACCGGCTAGTCAACTCGACTTTGAAAGAGGAGATTGCGGCGATACATGCATGGACACCGAAATGCCATACGCCAGAAGAGTGGGAGAAGAAGAAACCTCAGTGAAGCGTGGTCGTGCAGATGTATGGGAGCGAACTAGATGTTCAAGAGAGTATGAGTGCGGTTTCACGCATCACGGATCATGAACACGATGGATGCAATGTATAAATGAGGTGGAGTATCATGATCAGCGTCTACCAGCTTGTATATACTTGTCACAGCAGGCCCTCTAGCTGAGTAGCACCCGTATCTCACCACTGGTGCGAGGGAACAGATCTCTCAACCCGGGCTCCTGCTCCTCGTCTTCCTTGTCTTCGTCGTAGGTCAGGTCATCAGCCGCTATCATCTTGCCTTCTACAATTTCAAAGTCTTCGCAGAATTTGCTAGCCGCCTCTTCGGTGATGTCCTGTATCATCTTCCTATTACGCAACCGCTTGATGTTTTCCGATGCGTCAATGATAGCAGACGGCAAGAATTCGTCTAGCTGTTGACTGGCTGCCACAAGTGCATCTGGCTTGAAAGCTTTCAGATGAGGGATTGTCTTGAGACTTTCTGGCGAATCGCTGATCTTCTCAAGGGCATTGAGAAGAGTGAAAAGACCAGACTCGTGAACCAGGTATTGATGCTGGTAGTCGGTCAACTTCGCAACATTCTCATCGATCGTATCATCGATTTCGCTGACTCGCTCGCTAGCGAAGGCATACGCAGAGAGTACCTCTTTTGCTGCAAAAAGGCAATTAATGGCGAAGATGGCGCTGTCCGGCTCTTTCATTCCTTTCTGCAAATCCTCGCAGCCATTCAAGAAAGGATCTAGCGACTCCGCAAGTACAGTCTGGAATCCTTGACCATTATCCTCCGTTGCGGCAACTGATGTATCGTAACTCTTCGCAAGAACGCGGAGCATCTGAAGTGCATCTTCTAGGAATTCAGGAGCGGACAAGTCGGCTGGGGCCACGGCGAGGTCACTTTGAACATTGGCAACATAGTCCCTCATGTTAGCACGGAACTGTCGTATCGCGGAAGCTTCCAGCGTGTTAAACACGTCCAAGACTTCAGAGTCTGCTCCAAGTAGCTTAGCAAAGGTTCCTTTGTAGAAGCCAATCAGGTTTGCTATCTTGTAAGCAAGGGTAGCATCGTCATGGCTTTGGACAACTTGTTCAGTCCGCTGCCTTAGGAGACGAGCCACGCCCATGAGATCGCGGCTGACGAGCTGGTTCAAAGCTTTCCGGCCGTCGAAGACTTCTGCATCTTCTTCACCTCTCAGCCAGGGTTCACTTTCGAGACCTGCCTGAATGGAACGCTTGATCTCATCGCCATCTGAGACGAAGAGGTTCTCAAGTGCCTCCCTCTCCGAGACAGTCGCTGAGTGAGCCCATGCAAGCATGTCTCCAACATAGCGGAGTGGGTCGTGAGCATGGAACTCGATCGGTTTAGTGGCTATGTGCTCTTCTGACGTCGAACCGGTCAGCGCAGCATGGAACGAGTCGGATAGAATGCCTTCTCGTGCCTCGGCAAACGAGTCAAGGCAACTTTGGAACAGAGTGGGACGTTCGGCTAGCACGCGCAAAGACCGGCGTACGGAAGCACTAATCTGTGGATTCTCCAGATCCAGTGTCTTGAACTCGCGTTGAATCCACCGATACAGCTTCTGGAAGGCAGAGTTGAGTTGCTTGGAGCTCTGTTCCAGCACCTCCAAGCCCAACCGTTGGTCCTCGGTTCCGAGTAGAACTTGACAGTCGTGATGTATCTTCTTCACGCGGGTCAAGACTTGGAAGAAGTCTTCGTTGACAGGCTCAGCAGTGGATGTCAAGACAGTAGCGTCGTCTTCAGATATCAGGAAGTGAGCACTGAAGGCGTTCAAAATCTGCTGCTTGGATTCGACCTGCTTCCTCTGGGTTATGAGGCTTGTGGCTTCTTCCAAGACAGGTCCGGTCTCTCTGTTGGCAGCCTCAATATGACCGCGCATATCCGCGCAATAAGTGTTCAAGCTAGTGATAGCAGATCCGATGCGTCTGAGTTGCTAGTGGAGCTTAGTTTGATGTTGTTAACAGTTCGTGTTCCGACCTACTTCCGCAACGTGACCAAAGTCGTTGATTATTTCGCCATTGCACTCGATGACCTCCTTTTGCACATCTAGACGCAGCTGACGTCGCGTTTCGGCAGTGTTGTGGACCCCACGTGCATCCAAGGTTTCCAGGGCATCGCGGATCTCTAGATCTGCGTATGATGCAGAGAGCACACTGGTGATCCTGCTCGAGAGGGCATTTGTACCTCGCGAGGCGGACGCTACCGATGGAGAAGACGGCGAGGTGCCATTCTGAGAAGCGGGAGTTGCTCGCTCCTGGAAATAGCTTACCGACATGACTGGATGGGTGTCGTGACTTGGGCCCAGAGAGGTGGCATATTGGGCTGACAGGGGGCAAGTGCAGCCGAGCCTTATCGATATCGGTCGCGTCACTGCATGACTGCCATGTGCACATCACCAACGATAGCCGCAACCATCTCTCTTCCCAGTCTCCATCACGCTGAAATGGTCACTGACTAAGTTTGCGTCAGTGCTCATGGAGACTCATCTTGACTCTTGGGGATCACGCCTTCGGTCCTCTGACCACTCTACCAACCTCCAAACGCCCTTGACCCAGCGCAGCGCAGCATAGCACGGCCACGCGCGCCCCGCCGCTGCCTGAGCGCACCACTGCACATCAGCCATGATGGCCTCCAACCTACTGTCTAGGCTCCTTCCTTCTGCTTCGGACGAAACCGACGGACGCGAACCCCTCACCGCCCACGCCCGCCGCGACTCTACCTCGACCGAGGAGCGACACGAGATGGACATAGACGAGGAGAACTTTGAGGCTCGCTTCGAGGAGCAAGACCTGGCACACCTACTCGAGGAGGCATCCTCAAGCCAGATGACGACCGAGAGTCGCGCCTTCTCTCCAGAGGCCAAGCGCAACGCTCCAGTCGGCATCAATACAGCGAGTCGCATGCCAGCTTGGAGACAGCCAGCTCCAGCTCGCAACGTACCCTTGGACGACGATGACGACGTGCCCCAGTCTCTGCTTCTTGAAGGAGGACATGAGCCTGGGCCAAGCTCGAACCAGCGCAACGAAGGCCTCCCTATGCCAGTGCCTGGCCCGGCCACACGGCAGACACGAGCACAGTGGGACGCTACCCGAACACAGCAGCGGCTGCACGGTGAGGATAGGAGCGGCGCACCTCCAAGGCCGTGGGGGCATACTAGTAGGCCTGGGCACTTTGTCGCCGACCGAAAGGAGAAGGCCATGTGGCTGTGGGTGAATCAGACGGATCTGGACAACTACATGACCGAGGTCTACGAATACTATGTCGGCTGCGGCATATACTCGATTCTTTTGAGACGAGCTCTGACGCTTGCACAAACTGCCTTTGTGGTCGGATTCATGACATTTCTTGGCTGGTGCATCGACTACTCCAAGTTGTCGGAGAGCAACAAGATGAGCCAGGTCCTGGTCCCCAAGTGTGCTGCGAGGTCAGTGACCACTGTCGTTAACCCAGCCCCAGACTGACATGATATAGGATCCATGGGTTTTGGATATTCGCCCTCTGGCTTTTCCTCATTTACTGGCTCTACTCATTGTACACCCTAGTCACTGATGTACCGCGGCTGCGAGCCATGCACGACTTCTACCATTACCTCCTCGATATCCCCGACCGCGACATACAAACCATACAGTGGCAGCAGGTGGTGACCCGCATCATGGCGTTGCGGGACCTGAACTTGGCGACCGCCTCTAATCTGTCCCCGCAGACGCGCAAGTTGCTCGATTCAAAGAGCAGGCAGCGACTAGATGCTATTGACATCGCAGGTCGTCTGATGCGTCGTGACAATTATCTCATCGCCCTGTTCAACAAGGAGATATTGGATGTCACCGTTCCTCTTCCCTTCCTTGGTAACCGGTACATTTTTTCCGAAACGACTAGGTGGCACGTCAACCTCGCCATCATGGACTTCGTTTTCAGCGGACCGAATGGCCAGTTCAATCCCGACTTCCTGAAGGAACGCAACCGTCGGGAGCTGGTCAAGAGGTTAAAAACCCGCTTCTTCTGGACCGGCATCATCAGTATCCTATGTGCACCTGCCGCTGTACTATTTGTGCTTGCATCATACATGTTCAAATACTTCACCGAGTACCACAAAGATCCCGGCCAACTCAGTAACCGCGATTTTACCACTTTTGCTCAGTGGAAGTTCCGCGAATTCAACGAGCTTCCTCATTACTTCGCTCGCCGCCGTAACATGGCCTATCCGTATGCAAATCTCTACCTCGCCCAGTTCCCCAAAGACAAAACCGAACAGGTCTCCTCGTTTGTCGCATTCATCGCGGGAGCATTCGCATTCGTTCTCGTGGTGTTCACACTTCTCGATTCAGAGTTGTTCCTCAACTTTGAGATTACACCCGGAAAGACTGCTATCTTCTGGATCGGTATCCTTAGTACGATATACCGTGTCGCACGTGGAAGCAGCCCTCAAGATGATCAGGTCACAGATCCATCCTACTACCTCAACCATGTCATCTACCATACGCGCTATGAGCCGGAGTCGTGGCGTGATAGGCTGCACACGGACGAGGTTCGCGCCGAATTTGCTCAATTGTACCAGCCTAAGATTCTCATCTTCGCTGAAGAGATACTGAGCATGGTCATTACACCCTTTCTGCTCATCTTCCGGTTGCCGCAATGCAGCGAACGCATCGTTGACTTCTTCCGCGAGTTTTCGATTGTAGTTGACGGCCTGGGCGTGACATGCTCGTACTCCATGTTTCCCTCTACAAAGACCACACGCAACGCCAATAACATCCCAGCAAACGGAGCTGCTGCCCCAAGAGAAGATCCTGATCTTCGAGAAGACTACTTCATGGCCAAGGACAACAAGATGATGGCATCGTACTATGGCTTCTTGGACACGTATCAGAACTCTGGGCGTGGCTATAACGGTCGTCTCCAAGGACGAGGTCAATTTAATCCTCCACCACAGTTCCCGAACAACTTTGGCTCCATGTCGCAGACTGCTCAGCCAGTAGAGATGAGCGCAAGGGGAACCAGTAGAGGTCCCACGGGACGCCAAAATCTCCAGCAGAGGGCGCCGAGACAGAGACCGGGTACTAGGGATGAGCCCATGAACTCTGTTCTTCTTGATCCTCATCATCAGCCTTCTTCTGCGTCGATACTACGTGGTTCTCCACGTCAAGCGTCACACGGCAGATATCGAACGCCTTTGCAAGCAGTTCCGGATGCACCTGGACCGTCAAATACACGCATCGAAGAGGAGAGTACACTCGGCGACTCGTGGCGAACAAGTCGTCTTGCACAGGATGACGACGAGGAAGAAGCACCAGGCAACAACCGCGGAGGTGTACTGCAGCTCTTGCAGCAGTTTTCTCGCGCGCAGGCTGAAGGGCGGGGCGCTGGAGTTAGTGTCTAAATTCTACACTTGTATTGCATTTACCTCTGGGAATCTTGGTGACCAAGCCGGTGTTTGTCAACGGGCGTTGTTGGGCTGGAAGCTTATACCACAAGTTCATAGGCACATTACTAGTAGAAATTCACTTCAATCATTCGGCAACAAAAGTGACGCCACTACTATTTAGGGATGGCGACTGCAGATCGCTGATGAGACGTGCCTCGATTTCCAGATGACGTACATGTCTATGCTGCGAGCGAGATGACTTTCCGATTTCGCCCTACGAGGCAGCTCGTCTGTTATAAGTTGTGCACCACCTAGGTAAAACCTACCCAATAGGTATACCTTGTTACTTTACTGTTGGAGTTGTAAGGTTAGTAGCTTTAGTGTACATTTTGGTATCTAGGGCGTTACACGATTCATCAAAAGCGAACTTCTTCGCATGTCAAGACTGGATGTAATTGTCCGCATAAGACTCACAAACACGGTCACGTTGGGAACAGATGTTGTTGTATCATTTTGTCATTGTCCGGCTGTGTCTGGTCGTTCTCTACAGTTACACGCCGCAGATGTTCACCCTCCAGCCTTCATCCATAACTGATGAAGAAAGCAAATCACGCCGTAACCGAATTCCCATTGGACCCATGATCATCATGTACACAACTCATCTCTCAAACCCGAACCTAAGCAGAGGCCTCGAAAGCTTCAGGGAAACGACGGATGTTGTTGGCGAGGTTGCCCTTGTTGCGGAGGAACTGGACGTAGGCACCGTCGATCTTGACCTTGCCCTCCTGGCGGAGGTCAATGTACTCCTGGCGCTTGAGAGGAGTGAAACCCCAGTTCTTGGAGACGATGATCTTTTGGCGACCAGGGAACTACCAACTAATTAGCCTCATATCATTCATGACATCATAGCACAGCGTACCTTGTACTGGCAACGCCTGAGAGCCTCGAGAGCGACGGCGCGGTTGTTGTCCCTAGTCCGGACGGACATGAGGATCTGGCCAATGTTGACACGAGCGACAAGGCCGTTGGGCTTGCCGAAAGCACCACGCATACCCGTCTGCAATCTATCGGCACCAGCGCAAGACAACATCTTGTTGATACGGACGACGTGGTAGGGGTGGACGCGGACACGGAGATGGAAAGATTCCTTTCCACCGTTCTTGACGAAGTACTTGTTGGCGCAAATACGGGCGGCCTCGAGCGCCTCGGAGGACAACTGCTCGTACTCGTTGGAGACCAAGTGGATGCAGAGCGGGAAGTCGTCTACGTTGGCCTTCTTGCGACCAAGGTCGAAGATACGGATCTTGGCATCGGGGACACCACGGTTGAACCTGCTCTTGGGGTACTGCAGCTCAGTCAGTCTACTGCCCTTCTCTCGCGATATTTCCCTTTTGATTCTGACGTACGGGCTTGTTCTTGCAGTAGCGGTAGCAACGGGCGGGACGGCGGGCCATTGTGACGGTTGTTCCTGCTGTGAATCAATAAGCGGGTGTCCGGAGTCGTTGAAAGTGAGGGCGAGCGCAAACTGGTGCAACTGTCAGTAACACGTCTACCAGTGGAGACGAACGCGACAGCCGTACGTACCTTACCCTATATATGACCTTGATGTTAGTGGGAGGTGTCGGAGGCGAAGGCGAAAGGAAGTCGTCGATGGATTGCTAAGCGGAATATTGACGTACGCACGGACCCTGTGTGGGCAAGCACCCCAGCCGGATTTCAAAGCACAGCAACGCCACCGCCCGATCTGCGAATGTGCAATTCTGGGGGACGCGCGCAGCCATCTCTGATAGCCGATGTAAAGCATGTTTCCATAAGTTGTGCGCAACGTAGAACCTAGGCGTGCTTTTGCATTTGCAATCTATGAAGGGATGCTAAGAATACCAGACATGGGTCATTCGACAGATTCGCTCTGCCTGGAGATATATCCATAGCTGCGTGCGAAGAAGCTCGATTCCTATGAGTTGTACGTAGCCATGCCTACCTAAAGGCGTGTAATATGTTGTCTTTGATACCACGTTGCTGTAAAATACAGCAATACCTTCAGGATGTGGTATGGCTCTGTACAGCTCATAGAACGCGAGCCTCTTCGTACTGTAGTCGGCACGTGACAGTCTACAAGGGATTGGTCTGTAAGCACTAGTAAGATGCGAGTGCAAACCTGTCTTGGGCGAGTCACGTCGCAAAATGCAAATATGGACAGTCATTATGGCTCATGAATCTTGTGTCATTCATTGGATATCATCGTGGGTCTAGCTTGCGCCACGCCCTAGGTATCATGTCTAGATGCTTCCTTCCCATGCCATGGCACTCTAGTTCTCGGTGTTCTGGCTCAGGATGTCGGAGTCACCTACCGAATTGTCAGCGAGCTGTGTTTGATGTGACCAGAAGAGGAGATACATACCGGCATCAAGGATGGACATGACGGAGCAGCGGAAGAGCTTACCGCACGCGGTGCCCAATTCAATCTAAACTGGTATTAGCTGATAGCTCTCCGAAGCCATGTTCAGACCTCTTCTCAGAGCCAGCCCTCGAAGTATACCCAACACGAAAGAGCTCGTCATCATCGCGTTCTATGTACATTTCAATACATTTCGAAACCGAAGAACAACGAACTCCGTAGCGTGCAAAGCATCTCGTCGTTAGGCAATGAGAGTGGACGGGAGTGTACGTACGTTGTTACCGGAGAAGTGGTGGACGGAGGTCTTGGACAACATGGCGTAGTCTATCTAGAATGAGCAATTGTTCAGACAATGTGGATGACAGCGTTGCTTACACTCGAGCTCAGACTTCCTCAGGGGAGGCGTGTTTCCGGCAATGATGACGAGCTTGGCCTTGCCAGTTCGCAGGCTCTTGAGGGTGGACTTGTAGCCGAGGGTGACCTTACCGGACTTCATCACAAGCGCAAGGCGCGAGTTGATGGAGTCGGCGGTTCTCTTGTTCTTCTTGGGGGCCATCGTTGCTCGTAGGAAGTCGAATGTGGTATTCCTAAGGGTTGTTGAGCTCCGGTCGTTGTTGGTTGATCGCAGGAATAGGTTCAGTCGCGCGAAAATTGTGTGGGCAACTCTTGGCGCGCTAGCGATTAGCGCTACTCAATCATGCGAACACTGGACACAGCATCTTCGTGACTTGCGTAAGATTACGGATTGACTTTGAGCCGTCGATGTTGGGGAGCAAACCATACGTTAGGTGCGTTGAGATGAGTGGCCATAGTATGTTCGCATCTTGCACCCTCGGTGCTCACCTGGCCGAATATCTCGTTTCCTGAATAGTACAGGCAAAACTGTCAGATGTTTGATACAGATGTTATATCTAGCTGATAATGGCCGTCACAACAACCTAGGACATGGTACTATGCAGACAAATATGAGCATACAAAGAACGCTTTCCAACATGGTATCATTGCACCTTCATGCGCCATTAATTAAGACGCACCCAACAAATTCCTTCCTTCATCTACCAGACCTCATCATGATGGAAGTTTGACAGCTGGGAGCCCCATTCATGCCGCTGCTCTTTGTGCCTGCCGCCCTCCTCGGGTCGGAGCTCCAACAGCGCCAGGCCTGTTCAGAGTATACTTTGCAAAAGCCCTTGCCAATGCCTTCTTTGCGCTGACCTTCTGCGATCCAACGAAAGAGTCAACTGCAACAGCAATGGCGCGATCAATGTCTACCGATGCGACATAGTCGGACAGACGCATCTTGCAAAATGACTCTGCAATACGTAGGATGGCTTCGAGATGACGGACCTGTAGTTGTGAGTAGGTGCTTTGTTATGATAAGAATCGTGTACTCACGGTGATGGGGTAGGCTCCAGTTGCCATAGACTCTCGGCGCATGTCTGCAAAGAGACGGGCGATCTTGTCTTGCTCAATCTGGTATAGCTTGGGTCTGCACTTCTCTCTCGCGTAGAGAATGTACTTCCTCAAGAGGTCTTGAGGAATCTCCCCCTCCTTGATCGGAGCATCACCATCAACCTCCATCTGATCGTCGCCGTTCTGCGTCGCTTTCGACTTGTCAGAGTATCCATAGGCTGAGTTGACAAGAGGGTGAGCGCGGCCGTGTGAGTTCACAACAAACTTTGCTAAGCGTTCATCCTCGGCCGGATCAACAGTATCGCGTACAACACAAAGAATATCGAATCGAGACAGGATAGGTTCGGTAAGCTCGACGTTTTGCGAGAAAGGAATCGTCGAGTTGTATCGACCGCCGATAGGGTTGGCAGCTGCTACAATCGAACAGCGAGCTTGGAGAGTTGTAACAATACCGGCTTTTGAGATGGAGATAGTCTGTTGTTCCATAGCCTCGTGAATGGATGTTCGGTCCTGATCGTTCATCTTGTCAAACTCATCGATGAGGCAAGTACCTTTATCGGCAAGTACAAGCGCACCACCCTCAAGAGTCCATTCGCTCGTCATAGGATCACGACGGACGGACGCAGTAAGACCAACAGCGGAAGCACCTTGACCAGTTGCAAAGACAGCCCGATGGGCAGTCTTCTCGACATATTTCAGAATCTGGGACTTGGCGGTACCGGGATCTCCAAGCAGCAAAACGTTGATGTCGCCACGAATGGAGTGCCGGCCAGGAGCTTCTTTGCTGACGCCCCCAAAGAGGGAGAGAGCGACAGCAGTCTTAATGTCAGTGTGTCCGTAGATACTTGGAGCTATCGAGTTGATGATTTTGTCGATAATGCGAGGATCCTTCGATAGTCGTCGAATTTCTTTCTCATCATCTTCGGTCAAACGGAAACCAGCCAGTTGGTCATGAGATTTGACGACGTAGTTTGCCTCGAGAATGGTTGCAAAGACAGGGAAACCGTTCTTGTTGTTCAGGGCTGCATCGTAGTTGTTACGGTAAATACCAGTGACTTCGATTTCCTCACCAGGCTTTGCAGAGTCAATCAAATCCCAAAGAAGAATGACCTCACGGTGACGAGGCAAGCGTCCCGCTGGCACAGTACCTGGAGACTCTTGTAGGGTGAGCTTTTGGTAGTTTCGGTAAACTGTACGCTCGGAGTTGACCGTAAATGGACCCCGCGATTGGCAATTCTGGCAGAAGGAGATTTTAACCTCCACGTTGGAATCTTGGTGGAAGGGGCCGAGGGTAACGCCACATTTGGTACAGTCAAACTTGACGTACTTGAGTTGAGGGAAGACTCCGCTCCGGCGGGTGACAACTCCACTGACACGGACCAGACTGTTAAGATGCGATTGGCGAAGCTGGCGCAGAGTATACTGGACAGGCACGTCGGTGATGCGAACGTGAATCTCGGAGTGGATGCGCTCGTAGTCCGGGTAGTGAAGAAGAGCAACTTCCATCGCTACCTGATCGAAGATCTTCAACATCTCAGTTGGGGTGTTAGCAAGCCAATATGCGAGTGTCGCCTTCTGTTCGGCAAGGTGGTCGAACGACACCTCCAAAGACTCTGCGTTAACCTCACCCAAGGTCCGAATGCGGGCTCCGTATACTGAGTGACCTTGCTCATCCGTGTATTCTGTGAGGAAAGACTTGAACTCGCGCGCAATGGTCCTGGCGACTTGAGGTTGAGCCACCCAGTCCGTCAATGTGTTGGCCTTTACATCGGTAAGCGCTTCAAGCGTTAGTTCCTCATTCATGATATCGTCGGCCATGTCCATGTCGTCTTCTTCGTCGTATCGGTTTCTCCGAACACGGCGGCGCCCCATTCCCATCAGACCTGCCAGGCCATCCTGCTCATCCTCATCTGGCAGGAACGCGGCGGGCATGCGGCGTCTTGCCTCTCTGTCCCGGGCATTGAGTCGTGCATCAAGCTCCCGCCTCTGGGCAATACTAAGCTCTTCGTAATCGCCTTCGTCATCGATACCCTGGCCTTCGTAGGCATCGTTCTCTCGGGCTGCGTAGTCGTTCTCAAAGTCGTCGGCGAACAGGTCGATTCCCTCAGCCTCTTCTGCATCTTCGTCAAGGTCGTCTACATCGCGAATGATGTCGTCATCGTCGAGCATGTCTGCATCGTCGTCTTGGGGGAGCATGGGAGGGGAAGAGGCCATTGCTGTGCTTGTTTAGCCATTGTTGTGTCGCATGTTTTTGTCGCACTCACGGCTGGACGGCGGATGCGCCGCTGAGGAGGGAAGGTCTTCATCATCTCTTGCGCGTTTATTGCTTCTATTGCTGGTACCTGCGCCACGGTTCGCGGACGACATATTGAAACGGAGTGGTGAACTGATGTTTGTTAGTGTCGTGTTGTTGGTGGTAAAGAGGGGCTCGGGTCGTTGCTCGGCCTACGAGTTTTGTAGGAATCTGAGACACACACCTCATATTCACTCAAAGCACAGTTTTCTGCATATACCACCAAGATAAAGTAAGGTATTATGGGGCTGCAGAGCGGGGTTGAGGGTAGGAGAGAAGGGGTAGTAAGGGCCAGCAACACGTCCGCGTCGCGCGTTCCTTTTCCACGCGTAAAGTGGTTTCGCAATGGCCAATCAGCGACCAGGCGCATCCAGCGCCTTCCTCACTGCTCACCCAAGTTTACTTACGGCCCGCAAACACTACAGCCGAATGGATTTGGTATAGAACCTCAAGTTGTAACAGCACGTTGATTATTTTATCACTCCAAATACCACTTCCTTCCAGACGGAGTTGCCAGGCGTTGCATCGCAATCATGGCCGCCTCGCAGTTCACGACCTTGTCCTCGAAGCCGCGTACCAGCAGCATATCGCAAGCCTCAGAAAGCTCACAAACAGCAGCCGAGTACGTATCCCCTATAACTTTGCTCTGTTTGTCAGACTAACAGCATCTTAATAGCTTCATCAAAGAACAACTCAGCCTCGAGGCAGAAGCACGCGAGGCTCTCCCATACGTCAGTACACATGCCGCCCCGAATGCCCATTGACTCACAAGCCATAGCAATTCGATACCTGCACGCGCGATCTCGGTCCTCTCCGCCAGAGCCTCTACGCATGTCTCACCTGCAATCCAGCGCCCGCATCGTCCGCTCAGGAATACACCCCAGCAGGCGTCTGCTACTCGTGTTCGATATCCTGTCATGGCGAACATACTCTTGTTGAGCTGTTCAACAAGCGCGACTTCATATGCGACTGCGGAACTACTAGAGTACCGGATATGACGCCTTGCACGCTTCGCCTCAACGCAAAGACTGGACGCAAAGGCGATGTGACGGGTGAAGAACCAGCAAAGACGAACAAGTACAACCAGAACTTTAGGAATAAATTCTGTGGCTGCGGCCAGGACTATGACCCTGATCAAGAAAAAGGTACAATGTTCCAGTGCCTTGGACTCGGAACTTGCGAGGAAGGCGGCTGTGGCGAAGACTGGTGGCATCCTGAGTGCCTGGTAGGCTTCACCCGGGCGGAGTACAGCAAAATGACAGAGAAGCCGAAGACTGAAGAGACGAACGGTGCGGCAGATTCAATGGAGGCGGGAAAATGTGCTTCAGATGGAACTAAGACCAACGAATACACGGATGAGAACGCGCTCCCGATTCCAACGGATATCGCAGCTGCAGTGGCAAGTGGTGATGGGGTTGATGGAAATGACATTGCGGCCGATACTGGTGCTCAAGAGGACGACGACCCACCACTACCTCCAGGTTTTCCTGAGGAGGATGAGTTTGATCATTTCATCTGCTACAAGTGCGTTGCGGCAAACCCGTGGATCAAACAGTACGCTAGTTCAACTGGCTTCCTTCCACCAGTCTACCACGACAAGACTATTGCGCTTTCCCATGCTCAGAAGTTCACCATTTCAGCCACAGAGCATACGAACGGCGACTCCAAGAAACGCAAAGCTTCCGACGAAGATGTAGAACAACTGACAGCGTCGCATCTGACAGCACCTGCTCCGGTGAAGCGCCAAAAGTCCGAAGACCCAAGTGTTACACTATCTAGTATCCCGGAAGATACAACGACACTCCCCATAACACCAAAAAAGCCAGAAGCATCGGAAGTACCAAAGCACGCTTCCCTTCCTCCTTTACCCGAGACCGCACTCACAACACCCTTCTCCCTCTTCCTCAAGCCCGACTTCCGCGATCATCTATGCCACTGCGACGCCTGCTACCCCCAACTTAAAGCCCATCCCCAACTCCTGGAAGAGGAAGATACCTATGAGCCCCCAGTATCCGAAGATGGTGAAGAAGGTGGACAGTCAGTCGGCACAGGAAGTATTCTCGATCGTGGTGAAGCAGCATTCAACAACATGGACCGTGTACGTGCTATTCAGGGCGCAATGGCATACGCGCAACTCAAAGACAAGGTCTCGGCGTTCTTGAAGCCGTTCGCAGAGTCGGGTCAAGCTGTTGGCGCAGAAGATGTCAAAGCGTACTTTGAGAAGCTGAGGGGTGATGCGCAGGGTATTCAGGAGGCTGCTGGTGATGCGAAAGCGAGCAGGGATGATGAAGATGATGGTGAAGCTGGAGGGGGAGGGAGGAAGGAGCAGAGCGGGTATTGAGCGTCCACTAGTCTCTTCGAACCGGTACAGAAGTTGATGTCGAGGTTCACGGGAGCACATGTTGCACTAGGAGGCCATATCAGGTCCCAGTAGCGCGAAGTTGATTAATGCAATGTAGCGCATTTGGAAGCCAACCTCTCTTGCACTGAAAACTCAACACTAGAATCGTGAACACGGTTTTGCAGAAGGGTGAGTAATCAACTTTACGAAATAGACTATAATTTCAGATCTTGGGTATCAAATTAACACTACTCTCTTCCCTCGAAAACTAGCGCAATCAATCGTTTTAGCAAATTATAAAAGAATGCACAACACGGTTCCCTTGACTGGCCACTCAAGCCGTCACGGTTACAGTGGTCGTCTCCTTGACAGTCTCTTTTTCGGTCGCCGTCGCCGTCGCGGTGACAGTCACCGTGAATACTTGACTCGGTGGTATCGGCGTGACGATCAGCGGGCCTTCTGATGTTGTTGATGAGGGCGCTGGCTCTGGTACTGGTGATGCAGAAGATGGCACATCCGTTGGTGCTGGCGGTGTCGGCACAGCGTCAGAAGTCGACGCAGTTACCTCTGGGGGTGGCGCGATCGAGGAAGAGGAAGAAGGCTGCGACGAAGCTTCTGGAGGCGGTGCTATAGACGAGGGCGACGGTGATGGTTGTGCTGAACTCTCAGGGACACTTGACATGGTTGGCGTAACGGAAGATGACAACGCTGGTGATATAGATGTAGGTGGGGGCGTGGGAATATCTGAGATTGAAAAGGATGGCGCGGGCGCCGTGGGCATTGGTTCTGCTAGTTCCGAAGACGGGCTTGCCATCGAGGATGATGAGACTACCGAACTAGGTATGACCGGTTCTGGCGAAGCTGAAGAAAGGGGTATCTCTGGTGCTCCACTGGGTTCCGGTGACGGTGTTGGTGTTGGCATGACTGTAGTGTATGACGTTACGATCACCACGGGCGGTACTTGGAGAGATGCCGATAGGGACACTTGAGCCGGAGCGTTTGATGAAGAAGGGATAGTTATGCCAGCGGCTTGTGATGTCGAGGATGCCAGCGAAACAGACTCTTGAGCTTCAGTTGGCATTGCTGACTCTTGTTCAGGTGTTTGGGGTGGCTGGGACGTTGCGTAGATGGTCGTGTATTGCGTGACGATGATGCGCGATGTTACGTCTACGGTGTTTGAAGCAGTCTCGGAAGGGAGAGCAGCTATAGGCGAGCCGTTCGACGTGGGAACTGGAAGTGCCAAAGAAGTTGAGTTGACCAGGGAAGTGGAAGAGGACCCCTGTATGACCGACTCGACCATAGAAGATGCGCTTGTGATTATCGAACTAACAGTAGTATTGGCAAATGGTAGGTTTGAAGGTGCTGCACCGGGATGAGTGAAGCCAGGCAAGCCTCCGGTGGTAGAAGCCGGGACTGCGCTTGTCACTGGTACAGTAGGAATAGCAGGTGGAGTAGACGTCTCTTCTTCTATAGGCGAGTAGGTGAACATGGGGATCTGTTGACTTGTTTCGCTAGCTGTCTTGTTATCGACTACACCAGCTAAACTAGACAATGCTGAGGACCCTATGACAGACGATGTCGGCACGCTGATGCTTTCTATGGGGGTGGGTTCCGGGCTTGGAGTTACAGAGGGTGTAGCTACTGCGCTTGAACTCTCCTCCGTGGTCGGTAAAGGTGATGGCGTGATATAGGAAGTAGAGAAGACAGTCTGTGGATCTTGTGTTACGAGTGGTTCTCCGTCAGGGTTGACGAACGTGATAGCCGGTGCTATCGAAGTCAAGATAGTTTGTTGGATTGGCTCCACTATAACAGCGGTTTCTGCTTCTGCAATTTGTTGTGCCGAGGCAGAAAGTGTAGGGTAAGTGGTGTTGGCATAACTAGTGGAGCCATATGAAGTCAGTAATGGTTACTTTTGCAATATATGAGTGAACTTCTTACAATTGCCTTCGCTGATACTTGGGGACCGGCCCGGCGATTATGGACGTGGAACAAGCTGCCAGCAGCAGAATAGTGGAGAAGATAGCCATCGTGAAGACGACGGATTATTAGGAGCGGATGAATGGAGGAAAGACGGCGCTTGTAGGCAAGATAAGAAAAACGATGGACTGAAGGACAAGACTGAGATAGTGAACGGTTAAGAGAAGGGATCGACAAGCAGAAACAGACGGCAAGGAAAGAAACCTAGGAAAGGAACGGAAATCGTTCGTCTCAAGCAAACCACAGTCTAGACGTTCAGATGGCTACAGCGAGGGCATCATTGCTACGCGGGCTGGCAGAGGGTTTTGAAGCTGCATTAGCCGCCTTGAGCACGGTTTGAGTATACAATGGAGCAAAGAGCAGTACTGGCCCAGCATTATCGCAGTGACCTGTAATTTGGACATGTTACTCGAGCCTCAGAGAAAAGTAGCGCTGGTGTCTCGAGGAGTGGCTGTGGTGCTCTGATGCGCTGGATTGGTGTTTCATCCGTGGGCCAATGAGACGGCGACATGGCATGATGGAGCCACGACCTTCAAGCGCCTGGCCAAACGACGCTGCTTCTGGCGCAGAGCCTCCAGGTCTCCATATGCCAGAAATAGCCTTTCGGGATGAGGCTCGATTACGCGACCCGGAGCCGTTGAGTGCTGCCGCTTTCCGCTTGTTCATGCAGCACACTGCCAGCTCTCGGCTTTACGACGTGTCAGAGACGTGAACCCTGCATTATTTCTCCACAAACACACATCTCAACATGCACAATAGACTGCCACCAGCAGCTGCGGCTATCGACAATTTTCACAGTGGATCGAGATGTGTTGGCGGGTTTGCACGTGCCTGATGTTCATTCGTCTGAGCAGTCCATGGTTGCTCAGGGAACAGGCGAGTTTCGACAAGGAAGAACAACACAGACCGCCATTCCGCTAGGACTAGGCCCTTTGCCTTGGCTGAATATCGCCAGAGCTTCGACGTCACGTACGGTAGGTCCAGCATCCTTTTCTCTGTAGACGTCGACTTTTCTTTCTCTTCCATCCTACCGTCTTCCATCCTCGGTCTTCACCATGAGCGTACGCGTCGTCGCGAGGATACGTCCCCTTTTGAAACAGGAGCTCGACAAAGACACCATTGTCACTGCAGAGACACTGGACGGCCAGACCACGCCGGCAGTGGTACGGATACCGAGTCCCAAGAATGAGGCCGAGTCCTTCAGCTTCCAATTCAGCTCGGTGTACGAGCAGGACGCGACACAGCAGCAGCTTTTCGATGCCGAGAGTGAGTTCGCGCCGGACGCGTTTCGGGACTGGGGCTGACTCCAAGCTAGTCGCGCCGACGGTGAAGCACCTTTTCAATGGCTTTGATCTTTCTATATTCGCGCATGGCTGCACCGGCACCGGCAAGACACACACGATGCGAGGAGGCAAGTCGCTGGCCGACCGCGGTGTCATCCCAAGACTGTTGAGCTCAATATACCGACGATGCAAGAAGATCGAAAAGGACACGGCCGGCGCCACACAAGTCGAGGTTGCTCTGGAGTACTTTGAGATCTACTGCGATCGCGTCTACGATCTATTCGAACCCCCGGAGAAGCGTACCCCGTCTGGTCTGCCCATCAGAGATAACCATGGCAAGACTGTCGTCGTTGGTCTTACGGAGAAGCCATGCACAACACTCAAGGAGTTTGAGCAGCTCTATGACCAAGCCAACATGAACCGGTCCACATCTGCTACCAAGGTGAGGGTCCACACGCGTTCGAGGTAAACACTCCTAACGATACTGCAGCTCAACGCACACTCCTCCCGATCGCATGCCGTCCTCTGCGTGAAGATCACCCAAACCACTGAAGAAACTGTTCGGGTCAGCCGAGTATCCTGCATTGATCTTGCAGGATCCGAAGACAACAGACGAACCGATAACAACAAGGAGCGCTTGGTCGAGAGTTCGGCCATCAACAAGTCGCTATTCGTGCTTGCACAATGCGTCGAAGCTATGAACAAGAAGGCCAGCCGGATTCCTTACCGGGAGTCCAAGATGACAAGGATCTTGTCCCTAGGTCAGAATAAGGGCTTAACTGTCATGATTCTGAACCTCGCTCCTACCCGCGCATACCACCTCGACACGATTAGTTCCTTGAACTTCGCTAGTCGGACGAAGAAGATTGAGGTCGCCGAAGTCGAAAACGATCCCATGTACAGGACAGCAGTTAAGCCATTGGCGACGACCACCAGTATCAGCGGAACGACCATGGCACGGCAACCGCTAAGGTCGCTCGCAGCCAAAGCCAACGCGAACATCCCAGAGCCAGAAAAGCAGAAGAAAGGGGAAAAGCCCACCAAGGCATTCTCCGTATATTCTGACTCTCATAAGGCTGCTCCTCGGGTGACTAATCTTGCGCAGAACCAAGGAGTACGAAGGACAGAGGGTCCTAAGCGAGCAGCTGAATCCAGCAGCACCTTTGCGACACGACCGACAAAGGCATTCCGAACTGGGGATAACACCTCACGGATACCGAGTAGAGAGCCTGCCCTGACCAAGGCTTCGATTGAAGCTCTTATCGCACAAAAAGTGGATGAGAGACTGGCGGAGAAGGCATTGCAGGACGCTGGCACTGCTGCTCCAGCGCTTTCTGCAGAATTGCAAAAGCGTTTGGATGAGCTCGAGCACCGCATTGACGCACACGAGGAGGACGGAAAGTCGCAGGGCTTGCAGTTCCTGCTCATGGCGAAGCAACATCATATGCGTGGAGAAGATGCCAGTGCGCTGAGAATGTACCAACTGGCACAGCCATTCTTCCCCGGCAACGCAAAGCTAGAAGCCAAGATGAAGACACTCGAAGATCGGATACGCGCAAAACGGGAAGAAGCTACCAAGCATGTCTCCGCTCCCATCGAACTACCCTCGCACACCGCCGCCCCCGTCACAAATGTCCTCATGGCTCCCCTGAAAACTGAAAAGAAGATTGCAAAGCCAAAGATGGTCTACAAAGACGAATCAGAGGACGACGAAGAATTCGCTCCGCCACCTCCATCTGACCACGAAGAATCCTACGCCTCCGACACCAGCTTCCAGTACACCAGCAAACCCAAGACCACCCGCAAACCGAAAAAGACGACCAAGAAACTGCCCATATTCCGTGACGACGCCGCTACCACCACCGATCTACCTGTCCATTCCGCCGCTCAACAAACACCTCGTACTTCACACCTCCTCAAGATTATCAACTCGCGGGACGTCAACCAGATCAAGGCGCTAAAGGGCGTAGGTGCAAAGAAGGCGGACAACATTGTAAACTGCCTGGTCGAAATGGATGATGCGGAAATCATGGATTTGGAATCGCTGGCTATGCTCAAAGGTGTCGGGAGCAAGACGGTGGACAACATGAGGATGGGGTTGAGCATCAATACTGGTTACGATTTCTGAGCTTCGGCTTGCTTCCTGCTGTTCGACTTTTTTTTTAACCAAGCATGGTGTTCACGGCGTTTTGGGCAGCGCGCCTGTCGTGAGCGCAAGTTTACATTGCATAGAAATGGCGTTTTGGGTTCAGCAGCATGGTCTGTCTGTCTTGCATAGTTTGGTTCTTGAGGCATTTAGACTCTTTCATCACCAATAATTCGCGTCAAATACGTGCCATTCACTCGGTTTGTCATAAGAGGCGAGCGATGATAGCAAAACATTCATAGTATCATTATCATACAGGATCATAACTCTCAGTCTCAGCCCAGAAGAGAGTAACTGTACCCATTCACTCAATCGCATACCCTACCAGGGAAGCATCTAAAACGGCCAAACCCAATCTTCAGTCTCCTTGGGATCAATGCCCTCATGGTATGCATAGTTCTTGGCCTTGATCTGCTCATCAAGCAACTTCTCCCTTGTCGCCGCACCCTTGTTACCCAGACCGGGGATATTGTCAAGCGCATCAATCGCCAAGCTATAGCGATCAGTGCCGTTCCTGATAGCCAGCTCCAGAGGAGTGTCAATGTTGCCCTTCTCCTTGTAGCCGCGGACGAGCAAGTTTTGCTGACCCTTGCGGCCATATGTCAAACGGTGGATCAACCAGGGGTAGGAGTGGAAGTTGAAGATGCAAGGTACATTGTCGGTAAAGATGGCCTTGTACTCGTGTGCCTTGAGACCGTGAGGATGCTGGTCCTCGTCGATGAGCTTGAAGAGATCGACCACGTTTACGAAACGAATCTTGAGATCGGGCAGGTGCGTACGCAGCAACGCTGTCGCGGCCAGAGATTCGTGCGTAGACACATCACCGCACGATGCCATGACGATGTCAGGCTCTTGATCCTTGTCGTTACTTGCCCATTCCCAGATACCAACGCCCTTTGTGCAATGGGCGATGGCCTGCTCCATGGTGAGGTACTGGAGATGCTCTTGCTTGTCGGCAACGATGACGTTGACATAGTTTTCGCTACGAAGACAGTGGTTCATGGTCGAGAGCAGGCAGTTGGCGTCTGGTGGAAGGTAGATGCGGACAACCTCGGGACTCTTGTTCGCCACTACGTCGAGGAAGCCTGGATCCTGATGGGTGAATCCGTTGTGATCTTGTCTCCAGACAGTCGCAGTAAGCAGAATGTTGAGCGAAGCAATCTTCTGTCTCCATTCGACTTCTAGACACTTCTCAATCCACTTGCAGTGCTGGTTGACCATGGAGTCAATGATGTGAATAAAAGGCTCGTAGCTGTTGAGCAGACCGTGCCGTCCAGAGAGAATGTAGCCTTCTAACCAGCCCTGGGGAAAGGTTAGTATTGCGGCATCGAAAAGTGTTGTGCATCTTACCTCTACAGTGTGCTCGGACAGCATCTCCATAACGCGCCCTTCGTAAGCCAGGTTGCCACCATCCTCGTCCTCCTCAAAGTACTCGCCCATCCAGACCTTCTTGCCTGCCTCGTAAACCTTGCCAAGCTTGTTGGACTCAGTTTCGTCAGGGCCAAATAGACGGAAGTCTTTCTGGTTTTCTTTGATGATATCGCGCAAGAAGGCGGCGCAGTTTGCCATGCTACCAACCTTTGCGACACCTCCCTTGGTGACCTCGATGGAGTAGTTACGGAAGTCGGGTACGTGGAGCTTGTGTCGGATCAGACCACCGTTGGTAACAGGGTTGGCGCTCATCCTCCTGTTGCCAGTTGGGGCCAGTTCCCTCAGTTCACGGACAAGCTTGCCGTTCTTGTCAAAGTGCTTCTCAGGCTCGTACGAGCGCATCCACTCTTCCAAGATCTTGAGCTGAGATTTGTCCTTGAGGACGTTTGTAAGAGGGACTTGATGTGCACGCCAGAAGCCTTCCAAGAAGTGGTCTCCATCAAGCTTCCTGGGTGCTGTCCATCCCTTGGGGGTACGGAGCACAATCATGGGCCAGCGCGGTCGGAACGCCTTGGCTGAGTCTCTAGCCTCCTTTTGATATTCGCGAATCTTCATGACGCATCGTTCCATCGTAGCAGCCATGGCTTGGTGCATGGATGGGATATCGCTTCCCTCGACGAAGTAGGGCGTCCATCCGTAACCGACAAAGAGCGCTTCGAGCTCCTTGCGGCTTACGCGAGCGAGGACGGTTGGGTTGTTGATCTATCTGGAATTAGTAACATCCTTCCATAGCGTTCAGCGCCGTACCTTGTATCCGTTCAAGTGCAGCACAGGCAAGACCGCCCCGTCCGTGATAGGGTTCAGGAATTTGGTCGAGTGCCAGCTCGTAGCAAGCGGGCCAGTCTCAGACTCGCCGTCTCCAACCATTGTCAGAGCGATCAGGTCTGGGTGATCGAACACTGTGCCGAAAGCGTGAGAGATGGAGTAACCAAGTTCTCCACCCTCATGCAAGCTACCAGGTGTCTCGGGTGTGGCATGAGATCCAATTCCACCCGGGAACGAGAAAGATTTGAAGAAGCGCCTCATGCCCTCCTCGTCTTCGCTCTTGTCAGGGTAGACTTCGGAGTAGACTCCTTCCAGGAAACTGTTTGAGAGAACAGCGGGCGCGCCATGGCCAGGGCCAGAAATGAAGATGGCGTCCAAATCGTACTTCTTGATGAGACGGTTCTATGCAGTCGCAAAGTTAGCTCAGTACGGCACCAGAACTACCTCGGACTGTTCATACCATGTGAATCCATGTGAAGCTCTGTCCGGCATCCGAGCCCCAGTGTCCCAACAGGCGTCGCTTGAGGTGATCTAGGGTAAGCGGGTCGCGCAGTAGAGGGTTCCTTCGCAGATAGATCATGCCCAAACACATGTAGAGGGACGCATGGAAGTAGTCAGTCATCTTCCGCACCTCATCCTCACTGAGCGGGTGCTCAGTGATGGATGACCTTGCGGGCCCGTACGGGGAAATGCTAAGGTTCTCGACATCCTCGACAACTGTCTCGGGGTCTGCGGGAGCTTTCGCTACCATGGCGTCCATGACTGCTGCTTGTTTGCAATGTCCGACCTCTCTTGCGTGCAGGCAAGATCTCGAGCGGAGCTATGTGTAGGGGTAGCTGTACTGCGTAAGCACTGTAGAAGCTCTAGAGAGCAATTGGGAGTGGTGGATATGTTTAGGGTTCCAGAAGTAAAGGGTTTCAGACGGTGCTGAAGTGTAGAGGTAGAGGACCTTTAAGCAGTCGCGCGGCAGTAGTCGCGGTCGGAAGCTGGCCAGCGGCAGGGCCGGAGGCGCTCTCCTGATGCATTGAGCTCTGTCATTGGTGCTCTGGGCAGAATCATGCTACTGCAGTGCGATAGCATCATAGCGACAAATTCCTCTTGGAGCTGTTTGTTGGTTGCGTCATGGCCTGATGCACCGAGGCGGGGCCAACCAGCAGTCACGCTAGTGGGCAACGCGTTCCTATAAATCCTCATCATGGGTTATTCATGGCGTGATGATGTGTACCTGAGCTGACCGAGCTGGCGACAAAGACTACCACACCACACCACTTGCCTCCTCGTCGGTAAGATGGAGAATGCTGCTACGTTGTCGTGGCAAGATTGATGCGCCCGAATGGTGAGCATCTGAGGTATGCTCAACAGCGGAACGCGGCGGACAAGCAAGCCTCCACTTCCCATCCAAACCCGGGCTTTGGTGTCGGAACTTCATCCGAGCGGATAGTGATCTGCGCAGGCATCTGCTGCAGATTCGCGACTGAAATGTCTTCTGTACAGCCTGGGTCAGACATGGGACTGGAAGTGACATCTCAAGGCTTCACTCATTGTTGCATTGATACCTTAGATGATGGCCATGTGCCACCGTGTCAAATTGCTGTCAAAATGTCTACGATATGTTCTTCAGTGCATGCTGTAATCTCCTTCAGCGGCAATCGTTCTCTGGCATTCAGCAAAGATAGCGGCCTGCCTTGCTACATCAGCCAGTCGTCCAACGACCAGCTTGTTTCCATCGAGAAAACCGTACAGCGCATACGGTATGTCCACCTCGTTACAAAACTCCTGCACCAACTTCTGGGTCTGCCTCAGATTGTGCCGGGGGATTCGCGGATACAGATGGTGGATGGCCTGGAATTGTAGGCCGCCATGGAAGAAATCCAACCACTGCGGGCAGTCAACGTCCATTGTCGTGCGAAGCATCTTCTGAGCAAACGATTCGTGGACACCTAGATCCGCTGTACTCATAGCGAAATGGGACAGCGTGATCTGCACATGGAGCGGCGACGTGAGCGCATGAGCGATCATGACAAACCAGAACCGACTCCAGTTGTCGGGTATGGACTTGTACACGACGCCGTAGCCGAACCAGGTCCAAAAGACTGTCATGCCCACAATCTCAAAGTACCGATGCCACCATGCGGGTCCTTTCTTGGGTCCCTTTCCAAGAAGCAGATACATCCAAGATAGTCTGTACAGATTGAAACGTGCAAACAGCATGATCGGGTAGTAGGTGTAGTGCTGTATCCGTATCATGAACTTTGCAAAGGCATCGTATTCCATGACCCACTCGTAGAAGGTCGTAGTGAGACTCTCCATGAACCGATGCGTGATGGAGAAGAAGGGTATATACTGAATATCGGGATCGTGTTCGGGGTGGTTCGTAACAAGATGATGCACATTATGGTTGTATTTCCACCAACAGGCGCTCAATCCGCCCATGTACGAGGCGATGAACATTGCAATGGTCGAATCGGTCGTAAAATCGTGGGTGATGCCCATGTGGCCAGCGTCATGGACCGTGAATGTGAGCTGGTGCCAGAGGCACGCAAGAGGAATAGCACTGGTAATGTACCAGCCTGCTGATAATAGAAACAGGAACGCGGCCAAGAAGGACCCATAGCGTAGACACTCGACACCGTAGGCAGTGTAGTTGCAGTCGTAGAGTCCTTCTTGCTTTATGCGTTCTTGCAGCTCGCGGTACTTTTGCGTAATGTGATCTTGGGTGGCCGGGTCTAGAGATGGGTATTTGGCCTTGTCCAAGTCTAGCTCTTCTCGAGTTCGCCTGTCAAGCACTGACATCTTCAGAGGCACC
The DNA here is from genome assembly GCA_002796735.1 of Alternaria brassicicola. Taxonomy (NCBI): domain Eukaryota; kingdom Fungi; phylum Ascomycota; class Dothideomycetes; order Pleosporales; family Pleosporaceae; genus Alternaria; species Alternaria brassicicola. Next base: position 698,992 of record PHFN01000004.1, read on the forward strand.
TTGTCTTCCCACTCGATCGACGAAACACTTGAGCTCGAGGAAGCTCTGCCGATGTCGGCCCCGTTGCGCTTGCGAATCGAAGCGGAGGGTCGATCCGCCGGTTCGAAGAGCGGGCTACCGTCTGCAGAAGAAGCTGAGCTAGAAGCCTCCTGCTCCGAAGAGGAGCATGATCCCATGTATTCCTCCTCCGACAGCTTGTCCAGCTCATCCTGTGTCCTGAACTTTCCTCCTTGTATTGGCGGTAGGAAGTTGATCCATCGTCCTTCAATGCGGCCGATTTGATAGCGGTTCATGAGCGCGAGCGTTTGCGTAGAGTGGAAGCTGAGCATAGAGGTTAGCAAATACCTTTTCTGGGTGGTTAACGCGGACCTACCGAGTGATTTCGTCTGTTGCATCTCGTCCCACCATGTGCCGGATGGCTTTGTCACCGCCTGGGTGGTATGGCAGCCACGCATCCACCTTCAGAACCTTGTGGTCTACGATGACAATTGAACGTCCATTGGCGATCTGAGCCTCAATTTCTCGACGACTAAAGACCTTGGACTTCCTGTCTGCCCGGGCGGCCATGGTGCAATGCGGTGTAATAGACGAAGCGTGCTCAGACGGGTGTTCAACTGCGGGCTCAATTGGCAAACAGAATTCAAGGTCGAGGCGGCCAGACCATAGCTCTGCGATCTCTTAGAAAGAGCCAAGTTTCGCGGTGCGTTGCGCCGGAGCCAGCCAGTGGAACAGGAGAGGATGAGCTGATAAACTTCCGAAGCTTGCCTGGACCCTGCACGCCAACGCCTCCCCCACGTTGTCCTCGCCACGCGCCCCAGAGCCGCACCCAGAAGCGGCGTCACATGTCAACCTAAGAACATCCCATGGCGTGTAGCCGCCGAATGCGTAAGTAGACGGTCATCAAAATCTACACGTGAGCCTAGAGAAATCGAAAAGTCTTGGACGGCATAAGTCTGGCAGGTGCCCACTTGAGCCTGTTTACCCGCCTTCTTTCGGCACACTCCGACACTCCTTCACCCTGCCACGCCTGCCGCTCCATGACCTTCCTATGCTGACTAACGTCCATTGACTTCTACCCCTTTTGTTCGTTCCGTAGTTTTCTTTCAAAGTAACCTGCACAACGCAATCATCTTCTCGGTACTCAAAGTCCCGACCATGGCCCGAGATATCAAGGAGTTGGCGAGGGAATGGCTGGAGCTCGACCAAGACCAAACAACTACAGATGAGATGTACAGGCTGCTGGTCAATGGCGATACCGACGAGCTCGAGAAGCGGCTTAGACATCGTATCGCTTTTGGGACAGCTGGACTCCGAGGGCCCATGCAGGGCGGCTTCGCCTGCATGAACTCTCTGACAGTGATACAAGCATCCCAAGGACTGGCAGCGTACCTGCTCAAATCCGAAGAAAACGTAAAGAGAAGGGGTGTGGTCATTGGTAGGGATGCAAGGCACAACTCGGAAAAGTTTGCCAAGCTCACCGCGGCCGCATTCGTTGCGAAGGGCATCAAGGTGTGGTGGTATGAGGACCCCAGCCATACGCCCATGGTTCCCTTTGGCGTGCGCGAGCTCGAAGCTGCTGCTGGAGTTATGATCACCGCCAGTCACAACCCGGCCAAAGACAACGGATACAAGGTTTACTGGTCAAATGGATGCCAGATCATCCCCCCACACGATAGTGGAATCGCTGAATCCATCATGGAGAACCTGAAGCCTGTCACTTGGGATACGACGGTGGTAGACTCTTCGCTTCTGGTGGAAGGAAGTTTGGGACTGGTGCAAGACAACTATCACAAGGCCATCCTCTGCGCTGCACAGCCCGAGCACGTTCAAGTTAAGATGGACCCAGAGCTCAGATTCGTGTATACGCCTATGCACGGTGTTGGTCTTCCCGCCATGCAGCGATGCGCAGAAACACTTGGTCTGACTTCGCAAATGACTGTCGTGGAAGCTCAAGCACAGCCAGACCCCGACTTCCCCACTGTAAAGTTTCCCAACCCCGAAGAGAAGGGTGCGCTTGACCTGGCAATCGAGACAGCAGACCATTCATCGATACGCCTGATCCTCGCTAGCGATCCTGACGCAGACCGACTCGCGGCAGCAGAGAAGGTAGGGGACAGATGGCATATCTTCAGTGGGAACCAACTCGGAGCACTGCTTGGATCCTATCTCTATGAACGCTACCCGAAGTCGAAACCACGAGAGAAGCTTGCGATGCTGGCTTCTACGGTCAGCTCTAGGATGCTCGCGGCTTTAGCAAAGAAGGAGGGCTTCAAGTTTACCGAGACACTAACCGGATTCAAGTGGCTTGGGAACGTAGCGCGACAACTCGACAGCGAAGGCTACGATGTCGTGTACGCGTTTGAAGAAGCCTTGGGATACATGATCCCACAGACTGTACATGACAAGGACTCGATCAGCGCAGCTGCAGTCTTCCTCACTGCCGCGTCGCATTGGGCTACGCAAGGTCTCACACCATACGCCAAGCTGCAGCAACTCTACAAGTATCTCGGCTACTTTGAAGACGCAAACACCTATCTCGTATCGCCATCTCCTTCTGTGACAACGTCCGTCTTCACCGCGATCCGCGCATTGGGCAGCCCGCACCCCAGCACCATCGGCTCCCGCAAGATCGCGCGCTGGCGAGACCTGACCCTAGGCTATGACTCAAAGAGTAAGGACCACAAGCCCGATCTGCCGGTAGATGTTACTAGCCAGATGATCACATGTGAGCTGGATGACGGGGCTGTATTCACAGTCCGGGGAAGCGGAACGGAACCGAAGATCAAGCTTTACATTGAGTGCCAGGGTGTGAGCAGTGAGGAGGCAAACAAGGGCGCAAACGAGATATTGGACGATCTTCTTCGGGAATGGTTCAAACCTGAGGAGAATGGACTGAGACTTGCTTAGGGTAGAGTCATGTGGATTGGCTAGCTTCAATACTGTTGAGAGTACTGTAGGTGTGTCCATTTGGGTTGCTCGTGATTGTATCACAATTGTATGCTAGCGAGTGTACCATTTCCATGCTAATAGAGCGGATTTTGCATTTACTGCAGACCGTCCACTTTTTGCACACCCAACACCCCATGTACCTCCTACGAACCAACTTCTCGGCTACTTCTTACACACGCAATATGTCCCATGGTAACCCCCCCATCGCCAACCTCTGGGCCTCCTGGAACGACCTCAGATCAAAGCCATGCTCTCTCAATCTCAATTCGTGTCAGCCGTCCGCTTCAACCCGGATGAAATGTACTTGTTGGCTGAAGAGGGCGAGCCTGCTGTGCAGGTAATGGTAGACCTTTGACTGACGCAGAGCGCTGGCAGCTGGATGGTGGGCCTGAGAAGATGAATATGAGGGAGCTTCAGCCGACGAGCATGAAGATGAAGAATGGGACGAGCTCTCGGCAGATGCTTGTATCTCAAAACGATGTATCATCTCCTCGACTAGCGCCCGTCTTCCCGTTCGAGACCCTGTCAGATGCATGGTAAATGCAGCGCTGACGACAACAACTAGTCACATACAGTTTCTGCCTTGCACGGATTCGTCGAAACCGCGGCTGCGGTCTGGGTCCAAACTTGTCGCCAGACGCAGCTTCTCATGGTCGGGCCTGTTGGACGTGCAGATGCGATGCAGACGCGCAATGGTCCTCCTCGAGTATTGGCCAATGAGCGGCATGCCATGTCGATTAGAAAGGCGCCATGTATAGTGTTGCTGCTGCCTTGACAAATGGGGTACCAGAAGACTGGAGAGGGTGCAAGAAATCGCTTCTTCGCACGTGTATCAGGGCTCTCATGGAGGGTTTCCTTTTTACCCTTCGCCGGCCGCGCATGGCGTTGATAGCCTCGCTGGATTCGATGGATGGGTAGCCCGAGCCATGTGTGGCCCCTCAACCTATCATGTCGACGTCGTATCGATGGCCCATCCCGCGCGTACCCAGAACTTCCGGGGAAGTGTAACAAGTGCCCGTCACTAAGCCGTTGCGGGTTGCATGCATGCGTGCTAAAGACTCACGTCACGGCCCAAACGTATCCACGGCCTCTTTCCCCCTCCGCGTGCCCACCAGTTCTCTGTCGCGTCCTTCAATCTCCGCCCTGGCCACGTATATAAGAAGCCTGTGCATCCCCCTCGACGCAAGCTGGGTTTGCGCAAAGTGCTCGCAGCATCCTCGGTACGCGCTCGGCCCCTTGCATCATTGTTTTCCTGGAATCGTGCTAACGGGAGGAAAGCCTCGATAGGAACAGCGACATGTCTCAATCGTAGACTATTCGCGTCCTCTGCGGCATGCTCAGCTATCAACATCAATGGCGGGCTTCGTAGACCCAAAGACAAATCTCACGCGACAAAGCAATCATGCGCCCGTACCACCAACACCCTCGAGACGATCGCTTCCCGACGGGCCATGCAACTATCGCGACGCGAACGTAGGACAGTGTGGATGTGATCAGTTTTGGGACAAACTCAGTGCCGAGCTGCATGATGAGAGCGCCGACCATCGGCCTAGTAGCGAGCGCTCGACATGGTGTGTTTGCGGGCATCATGCTTGCTTCCACCTGAGGGCGTCGCGTGCGCCAGAAAGGCCTGCGCCTCTGATCAATGCGCCGCTGCAGTCGCTGCATGCGGGAGGTAAAGAGCAGCCCCATTTGCTGCCGGGCGCGCCATGTGACATGAATTCTGGCTTGCGACAGCTGGGGGACAACCTTCTGTCCGAAGGGGGTCAAGCCATGTACAGTCAGCGACTCTTGCGACAGTCTGCTCAGACCAACTCATTCAGTCGCTTGATACAAAGTCAGGACACTCCTTCACAAATCAGCACGAGCGGTCTTCCTGGCATTCCTTCCGTCTGCTTGCTATCTCACGAACGGCGCCCAGTGGCTAACAACGAAGCTAGGAATGGCGCACATCAGTCGCGCCAGACGGTGGCGGGTCTTGGTCTTTCTATGATGAACCTGGAGAGTGTGGGCCAGATTAACCGTCAGCAGTCGCCTACGCCCACCATACCTGACGACATCAACTTCGCTCATACCCCGCAAAAGCTCTACAATGAGCCGAACCATACCTCTACCAGAGAGAATGCGGTCCAAAGCGAAGCAGACGTCACAAGCCCCTCGCGCGGTATTCTTGAGCAAGTCTTGGAGTTCAACCGGAACTTCCAGCCGGACGAACCCGGCGATACCATACCAAATACCTACAACCCCGATGACTACATACAAAGCGCTACCGAGGTGGCTACTCCGAGTGTTGGGAACACACCAGATCTGACTGCTGCCGATCGCGCTGTACAGGATGGGAAGGACATGATTGAAGCAATGAAGCGGATAACTTCGCAAGTCCAACAGCAATCGCCTAGCTCACCAGAAGGACAAACATGTGCCACAGTTCCCACTCAGCTCTTGCCGAAAAATGCTGCTGCTGCTGCCCCACAGGAACAGCTGCAAAACCTCCTCCAATCGGCTCCCCCACAAGGCCTCCAGAAGCTCGTATCCTACCTCGCTCCCCTTCACAACCTGTTAAACTCTATACCCAACGTAGCCAGCACTATGCAGGAACTTGGCAGCCGCCTAGATTTGCTGGAAAACGGATCCTTCAATTACGTACAGCCGGAAGACCTGAACCAGACCCTGGAGATGTATGAGGGCAGGCTCATCGACGTGGAGCATCGTTTGGACGAACATGAACGGATGCATCAGGCCATGGATGACCAATCCAGTAACAGCTCATCTGGCCGGAGGCGCATCGATAAAGCTACGACGTCATTTGGCTCCGTAGACTCGACCACTTCTTCAGCTCTTATACTCGCAGCCATGGATCGCAAAGATAGAAAAATGGAGCTTGAAAACATCAAGGACAGATTGGATGTGCTAGAAGCTGCCGCGCCGCCCACATCGCTGCAGCCTTGGGAGGTAGAGGTCGTCCTGCTACCATGGGGTCCTGACCTGAAAGGCATTTGGTTCTCGCCTGAAGAGTCAATGCATGATATAACCAAACCCACGACACAAAATTCTGAAGAATGGACTCAATCACGGGCGCCCAAGACTGTCGCCCTACCATTTCTTGGACGAGATACAGATTCTAGCCCCTACCCTGGGACCCGAGATTCTGCCAAAGGTCCTATACCCGGTCAGGCAGAAAACGGATGGAGTAGCCAAGACATCAGTAACTGGGCTTCGGGATCTACGGACGACTGGTTGTTTCCAAAGGCCTGTGGAAGCAACAACCTTGTGTACAAACGACTGCAAAGCAGAGGTTTCGTTCGAAATGTCACCTTCCGAGGATCCAGCGCAAAAGATATACAGGAGGCTTTGTCACATGCTTTCTCGCCCGTGTTTGATCATCTGCAGTACGATGACAGCGACGAGAACCCTATGATTGCTGCCTATCCAGGCCTTCGGGCGCCGTATATACCGTTACGAAAGGTGCTCAGAGAGTCGCGATTACGGTTCCTTTCGCCTGCCGAGATGTCCAGCAGCGCACTCTGGAATGCTCAGTTCCTTTCAGCCGGCGTAATGATGAGAGTCTCTGGTGGAAAGAAAAGGCTATACGTGACAGTCCGTGAAGCGTATACACAACAAGTCGACCGTAACGAGTTTGTCGTCATGGAGCAGTCATGGCCAGAGCTCCGGCAATTACCTCGCTATCAACCCGAGAAAGACTCACAGATGCAGGGCAACGACGAACAGTGTCAGCCTCATGTTCCAGAGGCGGATGCAAAGGAAGCATGCTGGCAGTTTGTTGAGGCATATGATGCTCCGCCTGCCAGTGTGCATTCTTCTTTTGGAAGCAACCAGTCCGTTCAGCTATCGATGCGCCCTGCTGGTCGAAACTGGCGACGGTCAATCACTCCCAACTCGATCTTGAAGAACAAGCAACCCCAACCCATCTCTCCGCTGAGCGAGAACCATCCACAACGACCACCGTACTATCGTAATCGCACGGTGTCTGCTTCGGTTGTTGACACCTTCCCATCTCGCTTGTCAAAGCGCCGCCTCCACGCTTCTGCCGCAGAGCAATCATCTGCCCCACAGCCAATGTCACACGCACCCAGCCTGTCGGTAACGAGGCTGAAGCGACGTCGAGTGACAAACTCTTCCTCTTCCCCACGGCCGGAGACAGCACAGGTTCCAATATGGAATGCAACTCCTCGTCACTCACGAGAACCACCTTCACCATTCTACTCATCGCAACCCGCATTACCGCGATCCAACTCGGATGTCATGAGCAGACCAAGTCAGCGCTCTGTCGCCGTAACCGGGAAGTCAACACCCTTCGCCTATGCAACACCGCACTCGGGGCCCTTTGTGGGTGGCCCTGGCTTCAACGCCTACAACAATGGCGGCGATACTGAACCGGACGACGACGACGACGATGAAGGGGAGCAAAGCTGGCATGGTGTCACTGATGGCGACAACGCAGAAGACAGCGATGGGTCATGGCCAGATAGCAATGGGCCGGGGGGACACAGCGATGAGCTTTATCCCCAGGAAGATGACGAAGATGACGACGATGTCTTTGACTCTTTACTCAGTATCATCGAGGACTAGATACCCATTGGCATCCACCTTTTCTAGATTATACGGCAGATTTGTTTACACGTGTCGCGCCACGCATCTAAAGCACGGATTCCTGGATGTCCACATCCAACTAAGAGCATAGGAAGAGAAGGGGCATTCACACACATATATATATATATCGACTTTGGCGTTTAGGTTTAGACAATTTCTGTACTATACTGCTTCCTTTGTATCTGCAGCGATGTCTTCATTTCGGGCCCTGATTAGCAAGGTGTTTTTGTACATTACTAAAATTGGCATTGGGGCATGGTTATACAGTTCAGCGTCAGGTGATGTTCACTTCTTCTCTCCCCCTACTAGTGGTTTGGGTGGAATACGAATACTTTACAATATACTGTTGTGGTTTTCTCATGCTAGACTTCCATTCAAACGACGTGTTGACAGCTATCGTACACATATACTCGCATGCTCACATACTCACTCGCCTTCAACCATGCCCTCTTCACAGACATTGCGCATATATAAACACTCTCCGACTATCCTCCTCTATCCCCAACCCCCACTTTTACAAGCACCAACACATAACTACACCAAAGACAATGTGCACAACCTACCGGATCCACTACCTCCCCTGCCAGCGCAAAAACTTTTGCCTCAGCAGCTCCAAGGACAACATGTCCTGCGTCGATGAAGAATTCCAGCAGTGCGAAACGGCTATGAAGAGCGGTGGGGGCTGTCCTGAGCCAGTCGTCAGACCCGTGTGGATCGAGGATAAGTGCCCACAACATGGAGGACCAACACCGCCGATGAGAGAAAAACCGATAAAGGAGATGGGTTTGTAGGGCAGGAGTGGGCATATTGTGGTTAAGCAGGGGGGGGGCTGAGTGCATATGGAAATGCAGTTTGTGTGATTATGTAGAGGAGGACTTGAAACTCATCGTCTTGTCGGGTTTGTGTTCAATTTGTAGGAGTATTCGATATCTAGAGTTTGTAACGGGATGTTTTTGGATCTTTGCTGATTGATAAGGGAACACGGGCTCTTTCGAGAGGCCAACGTGCGCAAAGTACTGGCCTTTTCACAGCTCGTTGATCATGTACTACGCACACGAGCTTCAGATTACAAACTCTCCCCCTCAACATGGCTAGGTACTATATCAGGAAAGCAAGCGTTTTCAAAAGTAGCCATGGTACAGACAAACGACAGGACCGGCCCCACTAAAAGTGGGGAAACTATCCAGATCCATACCGGTACTAACCTCGGCCGCTAACCAGCCAGAGCATCACGACGACGCGATCGTGACATGCCATGCTTGCAACGACCAAGCGACACCTCTTTCTCCCCATTCACGCTTCATCCTCCTGCCACTGCGCACATCGGCTCCAGACCAAAATCGTGTACAAGTACAGCAATTGACACGATGGCGTCCGCTACCTCTCAGTCACACCCTCTGCTGCAAGCTTCTTCAGCTGCCTACGCCATCTTGGCGATTGGCCACACTGTATGTATGCGTCGATGCGTAGAGCTTCTTGCGTGTCACAGCATACTGATAATGCTCTCAGATGAAAGGCCTTGACCAGTTCAAACACCCCACGATGAATACTCTGCCGCTCATGCTCCGCGGCGCCAGTAAGATCGGCTGGTATGAAGGCAGCGGTTTCTTCGTCATCATGAGTAAGTCGTTGGACAATTTTTGAACCTGACGATCCTGCTTTGCTGACATTACCATAGGCATCCTCAATTACAAATGGTCGGTTACCGGCATCTATGATGTGTATGACAAAAGCATCGCGGGTGTCTTGACTACTTTGCTGGCGGGTGCGGGTGCAGCTTACTGGAGGAGTAATGATAGACCTACAGCCATAACCCTGGCTGTTGTTGCCGTCTTGCAGGGGCTAGGTGTGAGGAATGGCTCATATTCGCGCCTTGCCTAGGAGATATGGCACATGTGAACAAGACTAGAATATGTGGAGGAAGATGCATTATCATTACTGCTATGCCAGCCCGCTATTTTGGACATGACATCGTAGAAACCATCACCGCGAACTCGTAAGTCATGCACAAAGGAAACGATGTGTATAGAACACCGTGGTTGCCCTTGCTAAACCTTTCAACCCTTGAGACCGTGAAAGCAAGTAAAGCACCATCCGCACCGTGAACGCCGTCACCCTTTCCACGCCGGTTTTCTACTGCTGGATATTTCGTGAGCTAAGAATCTCGGATGGGCTACTCGCTCGCCTCCTTGCTCTTCTGGATGCTGACAGGGACGGCCCGCTTGTCGCTGCCCAGCAGGCGCTCGAGGCGAGCGATGTAGTATTCGGCAAAGGTCTTGCGACCATCCCTCTTGCACTCGTCGTTAGCCAGCTGCTCGAGACGGAGACAAGTGCGATCGACGGCCTCCTCAATTTCTTCAGCCCAGTTGCTATTTTCGGTGACACCCTCGCTCTTCTCGCTATTGCGGTCACTGCCGTCCATGACTGTCTTGAGCGACCCGGTGCTCGTCTTCATGAGCGTAGAGGGGAAGCACGGAGCGACCGAGTTTGTAGGCAAGTCATCGGAGGTGAAGGTCAGGTACTCCACGATGCGTGGGTTCACGGCGGGAGAACCTAGAGCAATAGGCACTGAGCCGCCAGTCACATCGATGGGATCAAGAGCCTTACGAGCATGTCCAGGACCTTGCTTGTCCCTGCCGCTGTCGCTCAGCACCTCGGAGATGCTCGCAATATCGACCTCGTCGTCCTCGGCGATGGATGCCTCGGGCGAGTAATTGCTAGAGCCCACATCTGCTTCGTGGTGACGGAGCTTGCGGTCGTTGATCTTCATCTGCGCGAGTCTATCGCCAATCACACTAAAGCCGCGACCGCGGGTCATGGGGTAGCGGTACGCCACGGATGGGGCTGGAGATCCGTACACCGGCGTGTTGATGGGTGGAGACGGGTAGTCGGCCTCTATAGCGGCCTCGTTGAGCGACTCCTGAATAGGCCCCAGGATCTTGGCAACAGCCGTATAGTCCATCTCTGGGGGAGGGTCAATGGGCTCGAAGGGGTTACCGAAAGGCTCAGTAGCTGGCGTCGGGTTTGGCGCTGATGGACCATCAGACTGCGAGTCCAGGGAAGTGACCTTGGTCGTAGTAGCGGACGTCATGGCGTAGTTTGAGTTTGAGCCGGAGTTGGAGTGAGAGTCTAAGATTTGCCTTGACTATGTGGTCCTGTTAGCCTTGCTGAGACGTTGGAGCTCTGTGATAGGCTGAAGCTGCGGTTTGGTCTTCTAGTAGCGCAATGGAGATGGAGTTGGTGTGAGTGTAGGTTGGCTTACTGGTAGCTGCTGCTGGCGCTGGATTATGATGATAATAGCGCGGTTGAAATTTGGTGACGCGAAGAGTTGACGGTGACCGTGAAGGAGCTCTGCTTGTTGTCCTTGATATGAGTGTGGGGGGAGCGCGACTATGTGATTGTGAACAAGGTGCGTGCGCCTGCCGGAGTTGAAGAGCCTGGAAACAACGAACGCGTGACGGGCAAACACAGACCCGGAAGTAGCCGTAGAGCCTAGATCTGTCTATGTAGCAGAGATGGGTAGCAGATGCAACCGGTCTGTGGCGTGAAGGACGCAAGTGAAGATCAAGGCTTGATATTTGACTAAATCTGCGCTTCACTTATACCCTCCGCGGCAAATGCTCCAGACTGGCGCCACGCACCGAGCACGTACTGCGCTGTCGGATGGCTTCAATTTCACCCGAGGGCGTCCTGAACACTGAAGTGCTAGAGGGGAGGTCGTGAAGCGCAATGCCGGATGTGACGGGCGCCCCTCCGTCAGACTCACCCACGCCCGTGTCGCTGTTTTCCCCCTCCTCCTTCTTTGCAGCATACCAGGACGGGAGGTTGTAATAAGCTCCGCAAACGAATATCCCGATCCAAAGCACCAGTTCGGAGCCATAGATGACCAAACCCAGGATATCAAGCTTGGGCTGGAAGACGACCGACACCAAGGAGAAGAGGTCGCCCAGGGCATCGATGCCTACAAAAATGAAGGAAATGCCTCGAACCGTACGATGAACGTAGACGTCCCAGTAGTGTCTCAAGACACCAGCAGCGAGCAGAGCGGCCGAAGCAACTGCCATGAGGATACTGGGCCAGTGCAGACCCTCTGCTTTTGCACGTTCGATAGCGAAGATAAGGCCAGCTTGCACGCCGCCCATCAGACAGGCCACAGGGACAACGATGGCGAGCGAGCGGACAACTGACCAACTCTATTGAACGTTAGCCACCATGCCCAAGGATGCTCTTTTGAGGAAGCCGATTCACCTTCTCATAATAGTAGCACTGGATCCACGTCACCAGACTCAGTACGGTAAGGATCTGAGGCTGAATGCGCAGAGCAATGTTGTAGTCTTCTGCAATGTTATAAACTCCGAGTGGAACCCCAGCCCATGCCCACAGCATCATCATAGTCGGCTGGAGCCCAGTAGCATTATGTCTGCGATAGTTGATGACAATCTGGGGGATCAACTACACCACGACATCAGCCGAGTTCCTTGGTCATGGTGATTTCAAGACGTGTGTATATACCTGGATGGACCAACAGACCTGTCTCGGTCAGCACGATTACTTCAAAAGTCCAAATTATACATACTGCTCCTAGCGTCCCCAGTACGTTGGCGGCCACTGGTACGTCCATGGTCAAGATACGAGAAGTGAGATGTTGGAGGACTGCGTTTATGATGTTCAGGAGCTGTGGTTCATTGACACGCTGCACCGCGCGTACACCACATCCTTCTTATTCACGCGCCAAGGGCAATTGGAGAGCAACAACATGTCGCGAATGGCGCTGCGAAATCACGGATGCACGAGATTTACCGGCTCCGAGGGTGATGAGTTTGCCCGCAGATGTTCCGCCGTTACGGCGAAAGCGCGACGATGCACGACATGGTTGACCCTGGAAACCTCCGAGGCCCGACGGTCGAAGAGCTTAGAAATCACGACTTGAGCCTAGCAACATATCGCACTCGCGACACCATCTAAGAGGCAGCAAAAGATGGCGCAAGAACCGACAGAGACGGATCAAGGGCAGGATATAGCGGGAAGACCTGGCTACAAGAAGCTGGCGAATGGCATCGTCATCGGCCCAGATGGCAAGCCGTAAGTACCGTGAACTCTCGAATGCGCCGGAAGACATACATGCAGTCCAGCCGCCCATGTCACGACCAAGACGTACGCTAATGTCTGTGTCCAAATCACAGATGTCGAACCTGTAATGATGTAGCCTCCCTCTTCGCCTTTGCGGGCAAAATGCCCACGAAACGCACTCCTGCTGCGACCACTGCCGCCGCCGCCGCCGCCGCCGAAACCGCACCCTCTCTGCCCGCCGACTGCCCACCTGATGTTGAAGCCCTTGGGCGCTCATCATGGACACTCCTACACTCCATCACCGGCGCGTACCCGACGAATCCCTCTCCACAACTACAGTCCGAAACCAAGTCCTTCCTCACCACATTCGGCAAGCTGTACCCGTGCTGGGTCTGCGCAGAAGATTTCCAGAAATGGATGCAGAAGAACACACCAAGAGTAAGCAGCAGAAATGAGTTTGGAGAGTGGATGTGTGAGGCGCATAATGCTGTGAATGAGAAGCTGGGCAAAGAGCAGTTTGATTGTAAGAGGTGGGAGGAGCGATGGAGAACGGGGTGGGAAGACGGGAGGTGTGACTTTTGAGATGATAAATAAAAGGGGAAGTGGGTATGTGGTGTATGATTATGTGTATATGAAGAGCATAGATGGTGGGTTTGTTGCATAGCAAAGGACACCACCACTCTGTAAGAACACGAACTAGATACCGGCATTGGGCGGCGTTCAAAGGCACACCAACTCAACAGGTCATACATGGCTCACAATGAGCTGCTACCAATGCGTAGCTCATATCTTTCTTCGTGGCTTCCTATGCGACGATACTGCCCCTCACCTCCACCACTGGTTCGCTACCAAACCTCCCCAGGTCTCGAACACAACGGCATTCTGGTACCATGCCCGACTATGATCTCACAAAGTGTCACGTTTTACGCGTGACCACCCCAAGGTCTGCATCCTCATCAGCGTTCAAGACCTACACAGCGTTCACCTTGGCCAAACATCACGATAACTCCAACATGGCCGCCGCCGCAGCCGCCTTACTGACGGCAAGTAAACACAAAGCAGACTCCTCGTCTTCTTCGGAAGACGCGGATACACACATGGACCGCAATTCCGCAATCGCCTTGTCCATCGTCCTCTTCCTGGTCCTTGTAGCCATCGCATGGTACTTGCGCCTCCATCTTGCGCGGAAGCAACAAGCAGACCTAGAGCGGCAGTTGCAAGCCGGCGAAGGACACTTTGAATCAACGACGGGGCGAGTGACGTGGGACAGACGAGGCAGTTCTTGTGCTAAAGAGATGGGGAGAGCTAGGTCACGAAGTTTGTTCAAGTTGAAACCAGTCATGGCAAGGAAGGACTCTGTTGCGGCATCCTCATCGGGGGGTAGTCCGAGGACAGAAACTGGGAATGGGTATGCTGACAGGAGGAAATGGCCCGGTTTATCTCAATGGCGGACGCAAGACTCTAGGTCCTTGACATTGGGACCAAACACTTTTGCTATTCACGAAAATACGCTTCCTTTGACGTCCACTGAAAGACCCCCTCGTACACTCTCCCGTCAGCAAACCCACATCCCTCTTGGTCACACACCAGCCCGACGACGTAGCTCTTTGCTCTCACAAGACACATTCGACCAGCGGTGGTGGAACGAGGTCGCTCGACGGGGTTCCACGACAAGTTCCACACGACGATCGTCTGTTTTGGACGCTGTACCGGAGCCCGAAGTCAGGGGTCATGCAGGCGATACCCGAGCTGCTGCTGGATCTAGTACCGTGAGCAGGGATCATGGTACAAGTAGTACAGGTAGTACGCATGCATCCTGGAGGGGAAGTAGATGTGAGTCGGTCATGTATGATTGGACAAGACCTGCGGATGCTGGAGTGCATGCGAAAAGTGAGGCAAACTTTGGAGGTATGATTAGGGACAGGCCTCGTGATGGAAGGGATAGTAAAGAAAAAGAGAGCGTTGAATGCATGGATTGGGCATTGAAGGTGTAGCATAACCCCAAAGGGAGCGCTGACCGCGTCGCGATTGCAAAGTCAATGTCAAGATTGCAAAGAAGCAATGGATTTGTGCCTTCTCCTATCTTACGTACTGTGGCTGTAGGAGATTTCTTTCTGCATGGAGCGCGGTTTGAAGCGCCTCTCCTCATATATTCCTTGTTTTCATTGCTAAATTATTTCTTCTGCCGAGAATCAAAATTACAGGATGATCGTAGACCCTCGAATATGGTAGTGAGCTCAGACCAGCTAGCTATGGACAAGTTCCGGAAATCGACTCGATCGTGGTATCTTGTGTATATCTCGCACTTGAGGGGAAACGTGGAAGCTTATCGCATAATCTCCTGGTAGATGAGGACTTCCAAATGTTAGCAGAAACCTAATGCAAATACGGGGTATTGACTTACGCTTCAGCTGCTCCTTGGTCAGGTTGTCCTTGTTCTTGTCAAAGTCGAAGAACTCCTCTGGGATTGGGTCGGCCGTGGGCTCGTCATCTGGATCATGGTACGGCTCAAGGTATGGGTGCTTGAGTGCTTCCTCGACTGTGATGCGCTTGACAGGGTTGAAAGCGAGTAACCGCTCGAGCAGGTCAAGTGCCAGGTCGTTGGTCTTGGGGAACATGGCCTTCCACGGAATCTTCTTCTTGAACGGCAGCGATCGAATGTATTCGCGAGCTCGGCGAGATTTAATTCCGTAGTAGTCCTCCATGGTGGGTGTGCCGAGCACATCGAGAATCAGCGTAAGCTGGTGGTGGTCTAATGACAATTAGCAACCAGGTCCTGATACATGATATTTGCGCAATACTTACAGTCTTTTCCTGGGAACAGAGGCTTTCCACTAAGCATCTCAGCCAAGATGCATCCTACACTCCATACATCGATGGCCTTTGTGTACTCCTTGAAGGTAAGCATGATCTCGGGCGCACGGTACCAACGCGTCGCGACGTATTCCGTCATGAAACCTGAGTTGTCCTCGGTTGAGGCGGCCGATCGAGCAAGACCGAAATCGCAGACCTTGAGATCACAGTTGGCGTTGAGGAGCAAGTTGGAGGGCTTGAGATCGCGGTGGAGAACGTTTGCTGAGTGCATCGCCTTCAGCGCGCGGAGGGTCTGGTAGATGAAGTACTGGCAATGGTCGTCCGAAAGCTCTTGTGTGCGAATGACGCGATGCATGTCTGTCTCCATGAGTTCCTACGTGCTGTTAGTAACGGTCAATCTCGTTGGGTCATGGAACTGCACACCTGAATCAGGTACACTTCGGTGAAGGTCTCGTAGTTTCGAGGCTTCTGGATATCGAGAATGGAGATGATGTTCTCGTGGTTGAAGTACCGGAGCAGCTTCATCTCTCGAAGCGTTCTCAGACAGAACATGGAGTGGTCAAAGGGTGTGATCTTCTTGATGGCGACCTTTTGGCCGGACGGCTTGTGTAATGCGGAGCTGTCGTATGGTTAGCAGCTGTCTGGCCGACACTGGCAAGTGGGACCTACCAAACAACACCGTATGCGCCCTCTCCTACGACATCCTGGATGTCATATTGCTCCGAGACATTGAAAGAAATCTTTCTAGAGCTACCGCTCCCCGCTGGTGGCATGCTGGCGGTTGTGGTGGCTGGTATGCGCTGATGCGCGGCGGACTAGGTGAATTGAGCTGGTGCTCAGTGATTGCGGGGTCGTGATTGCTCGACGGCGGACAATTGTAGAGCTCAGGAAGCTGGATAAGGATGCGTATGCGGTGGTCAAGGTGGAATCTAAGAGTGTGCTTGTAAGCTCGGGCTCGGAAAGGCTATATGACGAGCATTGTTCGCAGAACAGCAAGCGTGTGTTGCGCGCGTTGGTGAAACGGCTCTGTGTCAGACACTGAGCCAGCCCCACGTGCTGGCCTTTGAGCCGCAAAAGGTATTCATGGCGGCAACCAACACGACATGGTACAAAGAACAGCTTGCCTGTATCCGTCGCAGCCTATGCATTCATCTATATATCGTGACATACCAGAGAATTGTGACTGTTGGAGAATCGAGGCCCGCCCAGTACCAGAGTCGATTAGACGTGCGTGTACTTGATCGTGGCTGGGTGATGTCGCTCGTCTTTAGCCGTTTAATGACGCTGGCTACTGAGGGGTGTCGTTGACCAACCGATTGGAGCTGGAGCGGCTACGCTTCGGAGCTTCTCAAGTATGCTGGGGTGATGCCCGCGCAAGGTGGAGAGGGAGTGAGGCGGTGACAGAAAGGAGACGGATAAGGTGGGGGCAGGGTCTGTTGTAATGCCAAGTCAGTCCCCAGATGCGATCTCAGCGTGGTAGCGGGCGGGAACGTGGCGATTTACCGTAGCTCGTGGCTTCTGACCGTGTATATGTATGTGCGTGCGAGTGTGTGTTTGTGTGTGTAAAGGATGCGTCTTTGCACGAGAGAGAGAGAGTCGTGCAAAACACAGGGAAGGTGCGACAGCGTGTTTGTTGTTGCTGCTGCTGCGGCGGCGGCGGCGGTCGCGCTTTCCAAGTGGGATGGCGGGGTCAACCAGCTGAACGCCAAATGCACTCAGGTACGGTCTAATACAGCACTACACAATGCAAGGAGAAATGCGCGGGAGGATCGGAACTCAGAAACAACAGCAGTATGCGCCGACTACAGAGTGCAAATATACCTCACAGTAGGTTGCTGCCCCCGTTTGGTGTCGGCGACGGCCGCCGCCATACTTTGAGCTAACCGCCGAGATGATCCAGCCGTTGTGTGAGCTGCGCGAGTCACATCCTGTGATTTCTGCTATATGCACGAGAATCAGGTCAAACATTCGAGAATGGTTTCGCCTGTAGAAGCTACCGTTCTTGGGACCGCCTCGCGCAGCCTGCCCCCGACAGATTTGTCTATATTTGCCTTTTGCTCTCCCCGCATCTACCCAATGCCAGTCCCCAGCCGCTGGCTTTCCCATCACCGCAGGCTCCTCTTGCAGCAGGATAGCTGCTTGTCGTCCACCCCATCACCGAAGCTCAAGGCTCGCATGCTGTAGGGCCATGGCTGAAACTGGCTAGTTGCAGGGGCCGAGTTCCACATCTGCAACGGCTATACTTAGCAGACCCATTCATGAGACCAGCCTCACCATGCGGGAAAACCCCCTCTCCGAACCTATTGGTTCCCGGCCGTTCCCCCAACACGACCACCACCAACCGTCCTATTCTTACACTGCTAATCGTCCAAGTCCAAGACTCCCAACTGTCTTGTCGTTGCGCTGTACGCGCCACGCCTCTGCACCTGCACTTCCTTGCCTTCGATTGGGAGGGACATTCCATTATGGCCCGGCACGTCGACATCATAGCTGTTTGATGTCGAAGCATCTAAGACTTCCAGAAACTGTTTCAGACAGCCGCCAAGCCTAACGAGCAGGATTGAGGCTTCAGGATACCTGCTTCTAGTGTTGCCATTGACAGCTTCTATCATCATCACACTCCACGTCTGTCTAACGTGGGGTCACCGTGCTACACAGCTGCGCTTGTGCCACGTCGTAGCTTCCAGCTCTGTAGCTCTGGATCAAGCGATACACACGACTGCAAGGTTCCGTCAGGCTGCAATCAAGAACTCGTTGTTCAAGGCGCAGTCTATAACTCTTACTCCTTTCTTTGCCGCGTCGCACGCATATCTTACATCGTCATTGCCATATGTGCTGGTCAGAACTAGCATTGTTACACCAACCTTGGAAATTGAGAAACTGTTAAACAACACTTACTACAGTTTACACCATGGTCCATCGCAGACAACACTAGACATATTCTTGTACGTGTCACAGGGCAAAGTTGAGCACAAATGGGAAAGGCCGAGGGCTCCGGCAAGGCGAACTTCACATCAACACCATCTACAAAGCAGCCTTCAGGAAAAGACTGGATATGTGTTGCAAGTCGCTAATGCTCTAAAAAAAACCCCCTGTCTATGCGTCGCTATCGTAAACCATCACACCGATACTCCGTGTATCTACAATCTCCACGAAATCAATCTTTCATACAGTACAGCTCCATGTTATGCTGTCGAACCCCTCAACCAAGCTGGTAGTCACGCTGATGATAGTGTGCCCATCGGTGGGTATTGGCCGACTCGAGGAGCGCATGTGCACCATTGCTCTGAGGGAACGCTCTCCATGACGCTGGCGACGTGTTTACCGCAACCCCACCATGTGGTCTTGTCTAAGAGATATTAGCAGAGTTTGGGCAGTAGGTAAATGACGGATGACATACTGCAGGTGTCGCAGGAAGCCTTCTTACACATCGTGAGCGTCTGGTTGTAGGTGCCAAAGTAGGAGATGACGTAGTGTGGAATATAGAGATGGTGACAATCTGCCGATGACGGTGCGCCGAACAAAAAGGAAGTATGTCGAAGCTTTGTAGTAGACTTTTGTGGCGTGTAGAGTGGTATAGAAGTAGTTTTGGGTGCGTATCTTGGTTGAATGGGGGGAGAGTTCGTTCAGCAAGCTCCTCAGACCCTTATATACCTCACCTCTCCCCACCTATCCATACCTCCCGCCGAAGACGCTTCCAAACAAGATGCATTACTACGCGTCTTGCAATCTCGCGGTGAGGCGTGGAAATTCCCTCGGGCTCTAGGGGACCAATCCCTCTCCAAAACACCGGGTCTCTGCGTCTCGATCCCGTTCCTTGATTGGCTGCATGGCGATTTGTCCGAACCATAGTCGGCGACCACATTCGGCGAAGTACCACTTCGACGCTTTTTCCTGGCACTATGACGAGTTTAGCCTGCGGGAGGGGCGTGTGTTGAAACCTATAGTAGGGTCTGCGACCGAGCCATTGAGAATGAGGGTGGTCGAGGGTTTGGGGTCGGTGTGCGGGCTTGCGTGCTTTGTCGAGGTCAAGTCTGGTTAGTGGGAGCGTAGGCGTAGTACATGAAGCTACGCTTTTTGGCTGGCGCATGTGGGTGCAGGCGAATTTGAGAGTTCCCCTGGTAGTTTGAAGGAGGCGGATGCGGAATGACTAGGTGGCTTCAGCCTTCTCGTGTAGACCTGAATACATGCAGTTTCAAACATCGTACCATTGTTTAGACGGCACACTAGTAACGTTTCGGAAGCCATGGAATTGGGCGTCTCTTCGACCCAAGTACGAAATGAAATCATCGATTATGGACAATCAAACAGCATGCAAACTAGCTAGGACTAGAGCTCTAGTAAACACATGGTGATCTATACAATGCACACTACCGCAACTTTTGCTTCTGCATAATCCGAAACGCCTCCGCTAGAGAAATGCTCCTGTGTCTGAAAACCGGTCATCGCTACAGCTGCAACCTGCGGCATCTACTTTGCCGACTTGCTTCCTTACAAGATGCTGAAGTCCGCTTCTGACGACACACGCGTAGACCCATACAGCTTAGTCAAAGGTAATCTTAGTAGCGGCTTTGGTGTTTTCAGTGTCTTTGTAGAAGGCACCGTATGCGCCGTGTTCCTTCTTTTTGACAGTCGTGCCAAACTTCATCAAATCTTCTGGCACGGGCTGGTTTGCTGCCTTGAGGACGTTGATCAACCTAAGAACAGTATTAGCGCGCTGAAATAATGCAGGTAAATGCAAGGGCTACTCACGATCCGGAGAGTGCTTTGTCGTGTTCGGTGAAGAGCGTGATTGCCAAACCCTCCTTTCCGGCACGACCCGTTCTACCAATCCGGTGAACGTAGTCCTCAGCTGTCAACGGGAACGTGACGTTGATGACGAGTTTGACAGCTGGAATGTCAAGACCTCGTGCAGCAACATCCGTCGCAACGAGGAGCGGCACGTGGCCCTCTTTAAACGCCGCCAGTGAGGCGCTGCGCTTCTCTTGGCTCAGGTCGCCGTGAATGCCACCTACGCGGAAGCCCTGCCTGCGGATGAAGTTTTCGATGCGCATTGCTTCCTTCTTGTACAAGCAGAACACAAGAATACGATCGTCCTTGTTCTTGCCAGATTGGTATTGCCTAAGCAACTGCAGCAGACGCTGCTCTTTAGCATGGGGATCAACAACCTCAACAAGTTGCTTGATGCGCACATTGGCACGCAGTTCGCCAGATTGATTGTCGCCAATCGTGATCCTAACTGGCGAGTTCATGAAGGTGGACGCAAGATCCCGGACTGAAGGCGGCCACGTAGCAGTAAACATGAGGGTCTGGCGCTTCTTGGGCGTCTGCGAGATGATTTGCCGAATTGCTTCTTCGAACCCCTTGTCAAGCATGCGGTCGGCTTCGTCAAGAACTACGTACTCAGCTTTGCTGAGATCCGCTGATCCATCACCAATCAAGTCGTTCAAGCGACCTGGTGTAGCAACTACGATGTGCGCCTTACGGCAGGCGGCAACTTGAGGGTCCTTGGGCACACCGCCATATACGCAAACCACGGATAGTCCAGCCGGTGTCGCCAACGCTACCAACTGATCGTAAATTTGGACAGCCAACTCACGCGTAGGTGAGACAATGACAGCCTTGATACCCTTCCGCTTGTCCTTGGGCAACGCTGAGATGTAGCGTACACAAGGTACACCAAATGCAAGCGTCTTGCCGGAACCTGTCTCCGCAACACCGACCATGTCTCTTCCCGACAGCAAGAATGGCCAGGTTGCTGCTTGTATAGGTGTAGGAGCAGTGAACTTGGCAAAGAAGGCGCGTTGCGCATCATCGACCGGGAGGTACTTGAAGTTTAGAATGGGTCGCAGAGCGCGGGCGGCAGGTTTGGGGTCTTGGATAGTCATGGTGTTTTTGGCGAGGAAAGCGTCGACCTCAGCCTGAGGAAGTTGCGCCAGCTCCTTGCTCTCTTCATAATCTCCTGACTCGGCGGCAGTTGCGGTCGTTGCTGTAGGCTCGGCGCTGGCTTCGATCGATGTAGACTTTGACAAAGGTACGGACTCGGTAGTTTCGCCCTTTGCCAATGCCTTCAAACGCTTCTTCTCTGCCTTTCGCGCAGCCTTCGCGGCCGCCTTGACGGCTTCCTCGCTCTCTTCCACAGTTTGGCCAGCCGGCTCATCATCCGCTGCAGCCTTCAGCGCTTTTTTCGCCTCTTTAGCCTCCTTGCTTACTTTCTTCGCCGCCTTGCGCTCGTCCTTGGAAAGCTTCTCTTCGTCTTCCGAGTTCTCTACAGCCTGAGCATCGCCATTCGTCTCTGTTGCGCCGATTGCAGCCGTCTTGCTCAGCTTCTTGCTCTTGTCTTTCTTGCTCTTCTTCCTTGAGAGCTCGGGATTGGTGGTCGCGCCGTCTTCGGTGACAACATCAGAGATCGGACGTTTCCCCATCTTGTTGGTGGGCAATGGTACTTGTGGAGAAGCTGCGAAGGATGGCGGAAAAATCACTTTTTTCGTCGGCGGTCGGTATCGACCACTATCGATAAGAGCGCAACTAGTCCCAAAGGGTTCAACGCGATCATGGGTCAGCAAATCTCGCGTCTTCGATGCCTCCACGGCCTCTTACTACCATGCGCATGCACCAAGTGACGGGTACTGGTTATCGTGTCTGCCGATAGCAGATTGTAGTTTTCAGACTCTCCGGGTTGTTGATGCTAGGAAGTTCCGCGATTTCGCGCTAGTCAAAACTTTTACACCCTCACTCTCACCCACTGTGAGCCATGACCAAAACCACTAAACAACAGGGACCCATTCTTCCAAGACTTGATGAGCGATCATGGCAGACGTGACAATGCTGAGATGCTGGCCAGCCTGCGTCGATGCGATAGACTGGTCTTCAGATGGCATCATCGCGTTAGCGTCGGATGAGCGGGTGGAGCTGCTGGTGAGTTTCTTTCTTTGCGCGTGCATATACTAGGCATCTCGTACTAATCGCTGAGCAGTTTCCAAACACTATCGACTTTGAGCGAGATCAGGTCGCCCCTCAGTGGCAGCATGTACCCCTTAGGGTACCTTTGTTTTCGACCGACGAGCTACCACTCAAAGAACCCGCGCCTATTTCAAACTATTCCATTGGAGAGGAAATATCTAATAGCGCTCCCATCAATATCGCGTGGTCGCCTCCTGGGCTTGCTAAACACCGGAAGTGCGCGCTTGCGGCTCTCACTGCGAATTTAACGCTTTCGATCTGGTCAGCGGAAGGCAAGCCACAGGAGGAAGGAAGTTGGACCCGACGCCTCATCATCAACGATGCGCTCGCTGATCACTTCGAAGACTGCAATGACGAGCTCAGCCATGTGACGGTATCATCTAAAGAACGACTGCGATTGAGAAGCCGCATTCGGGCGTTCGCCTGGGCACCCGCTCTACCTGGTCCAGAACCGGCTGGTATCGTTGGAACTCACTTGTCATATGGTCAGCACATGTTAGCTGTCTCTAACGATGACAACTACCTCGTCTTTCTCAAGGTCAAGTCACCAAGTTCCACCCTGGGAGCTGAGCGAGACTGGAGTGCAGAGGTTCTGATACATGAGTCTTTCGCACCGCCCTCGGAAACTATTTTCTCACAACCCAACGTTTTCGAAGACATGATCAAGCAGCAGAGGTACATCTCTCACATTGCATGGAGTCCTTGGGTTGCTCGTGACGACTCTTATCATTCCGTAATCGTATACGCTACGAATGAAGATGTGCGAGCGCAGGCTATCACGTACACTAGTGGGCGTATGACCTTGGACAATGAAGTCCTTTACACAGGCTACGTGCTCCGATACGATGGGCCAATGAAATGGTTCCACAAGGTCGAAAGTGGGAACAGATTGAAGCTTGCCCTCTTTACAAACACTGAGCTAGTATACCTGACGATATCCACCCTCGATGCTTCTATCATCGAAAAGTGTACGCATGATCTGGACGGGCGGTGGGATCCGGTCTCTGGTGTCGTTTGGGACACGACGGAGGGAACAACACCTCGTCTCCACATAAGTTCACTAATATCGACCCTCCACAATCCAACTGCGGTTCTTGAGCAGACTTCCGATGGCCTCAAGAGCCTTGGCACCCCAAATTGGCGGGAGAAGATTGAGAACAATCTGGCGCTTTTCAGTGTGAAGAACGGACTCAAAGGAAATAGCAAGGCGAAGGTATGGGGTCTGACAAGGTCACCCTTAGGCGACTTTATTGCCGCATGCAACAGCGTACATCCTTCTGATATGATCGAGTACGGTATCCCGGCTGACCGAAGTGGCACCGTGGCAATCAGCTCCTTGCGACCTGGTAATCAGCAGCGAGACATCTTTCCAAAAGAAAATGTCACCGCAGAGGGCATAACCTATACTCTCAAGAAGTTGGCAGAAGGTGCGGTTGAGGACCCCGATGATATGCCTGCGTTCGCGGAAGAGATGGTTGGGAAGCTTGTCAAGACTTATACAGCCCCTTGTCTCATTGAGAACAGTGCGAAGCCATCAGCAGCGAACTCTGATACCGATGATCTCAGCTCATTGATTAGAGAATTTAAGTTGACTGCCTTCCTTGATCCACACACGCTGAAGGACCGCTACACCATACTGGTATCTGAAGCATACAAGACACAGATCCAGAAAGACCTATTGAGGACTCTAATTGCGTATCGCCTCGCCCTTGCTTTGCAACAACTCCCTCCATTGCTCTCGCGTACTCTCTTCAGCGCGGAAATTCTCATACATCACAGACAACTCGTTACCCTTATCAACATGGCCATGGGCCACGATGATGCGTCTGAACCCTTTCCCGCTGCGGATGGAGATTTGGGGGACAAGAACGCTTTACCAGTCAACACCGATATGACCGGCAGCAGGATTTCAATAAATCAAACCCCGTCGACCTCGACAGCAGACACGTGTGACTTCTGTTCGGCTCCCATATCCTTCACAGATCTTGCATCAGCGACTTGTACCAACGGACATCAGTTCCCTAGGTGCGGGTTGAGTTTTCTGGCAATTCAAGCACCAGGTATCACCAAGTATTGTGGCATATGCAGCACTCCGTTCTTGAGTGACGAGTGTGTCATGGCCCAAGAATATGTCAACAGTAAGAAGAACGTGGTGACTGCTGATGACGCAATCATGACCAGTGTGACAAGAGATGGTGAGCTACCAGAGGGCAGAACTAGAGGAGACATGGACAGTGAGTCGTTGAGTGCGGCAGCTCGAGAAGGTGCTGCCGAACAAGAAGACGATGAACAAGACATGGACGAGGACCAAGAAAGCGACGACTCAGAAGATGAGAACGAAGTGCAGGAGAGGAGGGAGCTTCCCATCACGTTGGCTCGAGTACTATTCCTTGCATGTGATGCTTGCATCTACTGCGGTGGCAAGTTTCTTGGTTGACCGAATACGGCCAAATGCATCCGGCTTGAGGGAGGCATGCACCCATCCATCTTCGTAGTAACGAAGGATTCCCTTCTTCCGAACTTCATCACGCATGCTCTATCCGTTCACATGGCTTGGTCTATTTTTACCTAATAGTTCAGCTTACACAACGCCAAAGTCCAATCATCCCACCCCACCCGAGGAAAAACCTAACACGTCTTACTTGTAGCTCTGCTTAGCGTACTACATGAAGTAAAATAAAGAGTTGAGACTCTTGAACAGAGAGCCCAGAATGCTACAATGTTGTGTGACTTTTTAGGCTTCTTTTTTACATGCTATTGTAGGCTGCAAGATGGACAGATGTAACATCTCCGCTTGTTGAGTTTCTTACTTGCATAAAGTAACCCCACTCGTCTGTCTGAACACGTTCAGGCGTCCATGTTTCTTATCGCGGAACGGAAAGAGCCATAAGGTCCGAATGCCGGCTTAAACCCACGGTCCGAATGCCTTGGCACTCGACCGCACAAACTACGCAACTCCACTTTCACCCGCGGCAAGCCCTGGCGCTTTCTAGAAGACCGGCTAGATCACCGCACAAGTCTCGCACGCCCCGCCCAACCAACCGCACAATGTACGCAGATGACTGGGAGCCAATGATGGGGAGGAGGCGCACGGGGCCAAACAGAGATGCTAACCAGTGAGGCCAAAGCTTACAGTCAACCTTGCTACAAACATGGTGGGATGCGGGGCAAGATGTCTGAAGCACTCGAATGGGGGCCGCCGCTGACGGTGTTGCCGCAGGGAAGATGCGGTATGAGCTACCCTGTGTTTGCCTTGCGGCCGCACAAGTCGCGCATGCTTTGGGTATATAAAGACTGCCGCCGTCTACCCTCTGTTCTCTCCTATATCACAACATACAAGTCTGTCTCACTAACCAATTCAATCTTCACTGTACCAACTCACCTTCAACGAACCAACCACCCCCCACACAACCATCAACATGAAGGGTAACTGCGGCTGTGCTGCCGGTAGCTGCAACTGCGGCGCCAACTGCACCTGCGATGACTGCCCCGTACGAAACGCCCTGTTCTCCATTGCAACAATCATGCTGACGTATTTCTAGGGCAAATAAGCCGCTCACTCTACGGACTGACGTGCGACGAGACCGGTACTGTGAGTGACCTAGCGTCACTGACGAGCCCAGACCAGTGTGCTGATACTGTGCAGATGAATTCGGATAGACCGCGTCACACCAAGTCTTTGAGGACGCATGTGATAGATGTCAGCTAAGAGACCTGCGAGCTTTGGGGGAAGGAGGGAGTTTGGCGGCTCGAAAGATATGACATGAGAAATTCAATCACTTTATCCCAACGTCCGTGTAGCCCATATTCCCATTGTTTCGTGGACCCTTTCCTTTCCATGAGTAAACTTGTGAATGTTTCCGAGCCATGTGATGCCACAACATTGCGACCCTGTGTAACACCTGCATACGATCACCGCCTCCACTACCCACGTTGAAGCTCCCCCACCCGAGGATAGGGTATTCCAGATATGCCCCAATGAAGATATAGATGATGAAGTATCCATTATGATACATGACCAACAATATGGTGAAACAGGCCACAGAAAGTGCGCACATGTGTAATGCCGCTCTAGTTGCCTACTACATGATGCTCGGTCAAAATTTGCTCGTTGTCACGGCTACAGAGCTGCGACCGGATGATGTAGTTCAAGCGGCAGGATTCTCAGTCATACAGTGGTTGCTCGATGAAGAAGAAGTGGAGGAACCGATTGTTGAGGGAGCGAGTGTCTTGGAGTACTGTAAAACAAACCGGCGAACATGGTTTTGGAACGTACGTGCTAGGATTCTGCGATGAAGCATGTGTCGATTACGTTACAATTCCACAACATCTGTGAAACACCGTTCACCACTGAGGGCTACGATTTTGAAGAAGATTAAGAGCAGTGTCAAGACAGAATAGGATATATTACGAGAGAATTAAAGTAGAATCACGGCGCTTATACCTTTTCTCGTGGCGGATACGATGTTTGTGTGGTGTGGCATACAAGCTGCTACTTAACCCAGGTTAAGAGAAAGAAGATAGACGAAAGACCACAAGGCCTGCAAGAAACCCATGCTGTATGTTATGAAGGTGGATTTTATCGAAGGAGTTTCAGACTTTGGACCTACTGCATACTTTGGAGCAATTTGAATCGCGCTGCTCATATACACGTTTGTATAATAAAGCTTCTGTAGTCGAGTCACGTAGAGCTGCCAGGCGTTCGTCTACTCTATCGCAAACGATATAGGGTTCTTAGCCAGATCCTATATCCTATGAGAAAAAGTAGCTGCTAATGAAATAAGAGTAAAAGTGTCCAGTCACTTCTCCATATCGGTGAGCTCTCAATCTGCACCGAAGGTTCTTACAAAGTGGATAGATGTGGCGCTGAGGCCCCACCGAAATATATCAACAAACTGCCAGATTGCGTTAGAATTTTCAAACAACCTTGCTCGGATCATAGACGCCTCGATCTCTTTCGCAGATGTACGTGGCTGATGTTGCGCTGGATCGAGCAAGTTCCTGCACGATGTCAGATCCAGCAGATACGCGAAAGGAGATGGAGGTGCAGACGGCCCGTGTGGAGTGTGGGGAAACAGCCGAAGCACGAACGCGATCGCGACGACCTTGGAACCAAATCATGAGCTAGCGTGCTGTTGTCGCATGCGCTTCCAGGACGAATTGGGAATCGGGTGCGAATATGGTGGAAGAGATGGTGTGTCCTATCTAGAAATGACCACGGAATTTACTGAAGGGCGAGTTTGGCCGGTCATGGCAAGTTCAGCCTCTTCGGCTCAATTTGTCAGCAACACTCGCCATCCGTCTCATTATAAAGAGCAAGTAGGCTGGCAACTATGACATCACTTCATCAGCGAAATCTATCTCGCACAACCTCATCGTGGCGTTCAGAGCAAGTCTACGCAAGATGACCAATTTCAAGGTCGACATTGTAAGCGACACCGTGTGCCGTACGTCTCTATAACAAAGCATTCCGTGCGCATGTAGTCAGCTAAACGATGTACAGCATGGTGCTACGTAGGCAAAAAGCGCTTGGAAAAGGGCATCGCAGCCTACAAGGAGAAGCACCCTGATTCCAACGACACCTTCGACACCAACTGGTTCCCTTTTTACCTGAACCCGGACGCGCCAAAGAGTGCCGACAAGCAACAACTATACGAGTCAAAGTTTGGAAAAGAGCGCACAGCAATGATGCAAGAGCGTCTCTCGCAGATTGGCAAAGACGAGGGGATCAACTTCAAATACGGCGGCAAGACTGGAAATACACGCGACTCGCACCGACTTGTGCAGCTTGGAAAAACCAAGGGCTCGCAAATGCAGACGCGAGTGATTGAGGAGCTCTTCGCTGCATACTTTGAGAATGAGAAGGACATTACTAGCCGAGAGATATTAACCGAGGCGGGTGTCAAGGCTGGGCTGGAGGAAAAAGAGATCAAGGATTGGTTGGAGGAAGGCAAGGGAGGCCCTGAAGTCGACAAGGAAGTGCAGCAGGCGGTTCGACAACAAATCACTGGTGTTCCCAACTTCACCATAAACGGCATGTACGAGGTCGGCGGAGCGCAGGAGCCAGCTGCTTTTGTACAATTGTTTGAGCGGTTGAAGAGACAGGAAGGTAGCCTGTGAGCGG
Source organism: Alternaria brassicicola (assembly GCA_002796735.1). Classification (NCBI taxonomy): domain Eukaryota; kingdom Fungi; phylum Ascomycota; class Dothideomycetes; order Pleosporales; family Pleosporaceae; genus Alternaria; species Alternaria brassicicola. Next base: position 727,523 of record PHFN01000004.1, read on the forward strand.
TTCCATATCCGATACCCCTCTTGGCGGATCCAATACATTCGCATGTCCAATACTACCACGCTATCTCGACATACCGTAACGTCTTGGCGATCTTTTGTTGCCTTCATGCTTCTACAAATCTTCTGCTTATTTTCGAAAACACGATAGATGCACAAGGTGGCGCATCCCTAGGCGTGGCTGTATCCGAAAAACCTTCTCCCGTCTATCGCGGAGCGAGCCTCCCGCAGCTGACTACGTCCGGCCTAGAGTCCGCAATGTACCGACACATCTAGTCATTGCGTATAGTGTTACAAAGTGCAAGCATCGGTGAACACTCCCACCTTTACGAGGGAGACAATCTGAATCTCCACCACTAACGTGTGTCCTGCCGCTAGTCTTGACCTCGGCAACTGCACTCGACGATGAGCCTGGTCATGCGCGTCCTCCATCACACTCCTATGGCACTCTGAAAGTGATGGTGGCAAGTACCAACGCTGCGGTCTGCATCCTCACAACCCTCAGCGCACGCGGGTAGTACAGCAGGTAAGCACCGATCAATGTGCCACGCGGGTGGCTGTGGCGGTTAGCGCCAGTGCCGTCACATCTGGGCATCTGCAGGGTTCACCACGGACAACCACCAAGGCGCGTCTCCGCAGCGCAACCCTCATAGCTGTCTATAGCCATGTGCTAGGTCCCGATCGGAATCTGCAGGCTACCACTTCCACCATGGCTAATGAAACCCCCCCACGAACCCCGGCTGAGCGCCGCTTCCTGCGGCCCAGTGTAAGTCGCGTCTCTGGGCAGTAATGTAGGCAATGAGCTGACCATGGGCATACAGCTACGCAGCGCGACCATGGTCCAGCCCAAGACGGGCGAACGCGTCAAGAGAGCCTTTACGCTACGAAGGTCCCAACACCGACCGACCGAATCCTCCGAGTTCCTGCTTGCGCCGGGCCAATACGACCAAGAGAGGCACCGGGAGATGGGCAGACTCGAGCTGGCCAAGGTGATGTGCAGAAACAAATTTCGACAAGGCTATGCGTATGCGACGAGTGATACTGGAATCGGAATCCTGAAATGCTCGCTGGCCTATGTTCTCGGGTCCTTGGCCACGTTCGTACCAGCAATTGCAGGACTGCTGGGAAAGAACGATGGAAAACACATCGTCGCGACCATTACTGTGTACTTCCATCCAGCCCGATCAGCCGGTAGCATGATTGAGGCTGTCATCTTGGCCTTTGCCGCCTTCATGTACGCCGCCTTCGTCTCCTTCTCCAGCATGGCCGTGTCCGTATACTTTGGGAACCATGATCTATTGGTACTCGGCCATGTCATAGTGCTCACTGTATTCTGCGGAGGAGGTCTAGGGCTTGTTGGATGGACAAAACAAAAGCTAGGCAATCCACTAGTCAATGTGGCTTGCTCCTTGACTTCACTCGCCCTCATCACCGTCCTGACCAAGGAGGGAGCTGTTCAGGCAGCAAAGTTCTCCTACGTCAAGGTTTGGCAGGTCCTAAAGATGATAATTCTGGGCTGCTCCGCCTCAGCAGCCGTATCGCTCCTCGTACAGCCAAAGTCGGCGCGCATCGAGTTTCGCGACACTTTCATCAAGTCCACCGATGCCATGGCCGAGATGCTCAACGGTATCACCCTTAGCTTCCTTTCCGGTGCTGAATCAGACCTCAAATGCGAATCTTACGTCGAAGCCTCCAAGAAGAGCCAGTCCACATACAAGACTCTTTTGAAGAACCTGGGAGAGGCCAAGTTCGAACACTACGCTTTGGGTACTGAGGAAGAGTACAAGATCAATGCCAAGCTGGTAAAATGTCTCGAAAAACTCATGCAGAGCTGCGGTGGACTGCGCAGCGCTGCCGAGACCCAGTTTACGTTATTGGCGCAGTCAGAGTCGGAACCAAATGAGACGTCGCAACGGCCCATACTTGCCAACGGAACGGTCACCTCATCAATATTTTCCGAGCATACCATGTCACTCAGCCCCCCTCAACTGTCTCCCAGTCTCAGTCATACAGAGAGGCGGACCAGTATCCTCGCCTCCATTGATGAGTTGCCCGAGAGTTCTGCTGAAGCATCTGCATATCCTTCAGCGACTGGGTCTGATGATGAGTCTACTCCGACCAAGAAGAAGTCTGATCAAGTTGCAAGTCTGTTGAAATCAAACCTTACACCTGCTGACATGTTCTCCGTCTTCATTGCTCACTTGGGGCCACCAATGGTACGCTTGAAAGTCACACTCTGTTTCTTTTGCTAACATCAACAGAAATCTCTGGCATACACTTTACGCGAGGTTCTCTCTGAACTACCTTTCGGGCCCGGACCCGAGTACAATATGGCCATCAACGAGCATTTCCGCCACAGTCTAGTCGATGCGAAAGCCCTTTTTTCGAACGCACGCCGGGAAGCTCTCTCCGCTGTCTATCAGAACAAGATACCAACCAGGGCCAGCTCGGCCGCGGTTGCAGCGGACTTCGAAGAGGTTGCCGCAAGTTGTGGCTACTTTAGTTCGTCGCTGCTGGATTTTGCCGAGGACATGGTCACGTTCCTGGATATCCTTGAAGAGCTGAAAGGTAACGTCAATCGCTACCCACGACAAAGGACCTACAAGTGGTTGAAGTTCTGGCAACGCGGACGCAAGCAGAGCAAGTCGGGAGACGGCTTGGAGGAATCTAGTCTTGTTGTTGAAACGGACGCCCATAGACCAGGAGGGTCGCGCGAGATTCACAACCCCATCTATCGGAAGTCGACGCGTGGGGATCCATACAAGCCAGAAAACGAGCAGCCCCTGTCGTACCGCATCTGGACATCATTGGCTGTCTTTAGGAGAGATGACCTCAAATTTGCAGTAAAGGTTGGCATTGGCGCAGTCCTCTACGCCATGTGGTCCTTCATCCACTCGACTCAAGGATTTTATAGTCACTGGCGGGGCGAGTGGGGCTTGTTGTCGTACATGTTGGTCTGCTCGATGACCATTGGTGCCTCCAATACCACCGGTTTCCAACGTTTCGCCGGCACATGTCTTGGGGCTGTACTTGCGATCGCCGCATGGATCGCAGCTGATGAGCATGCCTTTGTCTTGGGATTCTTCGGTTGGCTCATCTCTCTCTTCTGCTTTTATATCATTGTGGGCAAAGGTAAAGGACCTATGGGTCGCTTTATCCTGTTGACCTACAATCTCTCCGCACTCTACGCATACTCACTGTCTGTCAAAGACGAGGAAGACGACGACGATGAAGGCGGCATCTCGCCCGAGATATGGGAGATTGTGCTCCATCGTGTGGTTGCTGTGATGGCTGGTTGTCTGTGGGGCATCATGGTGACGAGGGTCATCTGGCCTATCTCAGCACGTCGCAAAGTTAAAAAGGGCACGTCTTTGCTATGGCTCAAGATGGGATTGATTTGGAAGCGTGGTCCTCTAAAGACCATACTCGAGTCCAACGAGAACTCCAGCAGAACGTACTCGTACATGTCCGAACGCGAAGAGCTTGAGCTTCGTCGATATCTGTCTCATCTGGACACGCTGCGTGCATCAGCTGCCGCCGAATTCGAACTCAGGGGTCCCTTCCCAAACAAGAGCTTCCAGATCATTCTGGGCGCGACTAGCCGTATATTGGATAGCTTCCATGCTATGAACGTGGTCATACTGAAAGACCTGAAAGCGTCTGAAGGTGAGAAGGAGGTTTTGAGGTACACCAAAAAGGAATGGACGGAACTGAGTTGGCGCATCAGCCATTTGTTCTCGGGTAAGCAGCACCTACTAAACTTTCGTGGGCGTACCAACTAACACGCCATAGTCATGGCTTCTTCCATGAAACTAGCATACCCGCTCAACGACGTATTGCCCAATGTCGAACACACGCGCGATCGATTGCTAGCAAAGGTCTTTGAGTTCCGACAGAGCGGACTGGGAAAAGTCATTGCCAATGATGAAGATTACGAGTTGCTCTACGCGTACGCATTGGTGACTGGGCAGCTCGCGTATGATCTCAATATCATTGGACAGGAGATTGAAAAACTATACGGTGTGCTGAGTGAGGAGGACCTCAAACTACAGTAGATACGCGCAATGCATAGGAATTCTATCTCTACACACGACTTGGCTGCCTTTCTTACCTACAGCAGGTTGTGTTTGCAAACGTCGCCAGTGGTTGCGCATTGGAGATGCAACTCATACAATACGTGCTTTGCTACTAGGCGAAAACTGAAATGTACTCCTCTTGTGCCAATGACAGAAGCTGGGTGAACGGCGCGCTTAGTGAACAGGTAATTCCCAGACGAAAGCGGGAGATGTCAAGTTCGTCTTTGCTCAATGTCATGAGCATGTAATCGCCAGTCAAAACGTGATGCTCAACAGCAGTAATCTATTCTCATCAGTGATGTATATGAAGCATGCTATTATATGAAGCTAGCTACAAGTATGTAAATCCAAGGATGCAAGCACCACCTGTAGCCGATACAAAAAACAAACTGAAATATTACGTTGCAAAAGCTCCAATCAAAACACAGAAACTCCCTCTAGTTATCAAGAGGGTACCTATCCAAGAATTTAAATGTACGGAGGCCCTCAGCAAGCTGATCAACAACCGTCGAAACATCACTCGAAGCCTCAAACGCGTATACACCAGGAGTGGAGGCTTCGATACCAGCAGCGCCGAAAGCAGTGTTTCCGGATCCGAACACACCTACGGGCTTACCGAAGCGATACCCGTCTTGAAGAATTTGAAGAGGGCGACCGGCAGGGTAGAGAGTCGAGCGCGCGTTGCTGGTCGCGTTGCCGGACGGGGCGGTTGTGGAGTTGGAGTTGGCCAGGCTGGCAGTGGGTGCGAAGAGGCTCTCTGCGTTGCCATCAATCATGATAGCATCGAATTGGACCGCAGATGTAGCTGAATAGGTCTGATCAACATTGCCGCCAAGATGCTCAGCGACGACGGTCATTCCGACGTTGAGATCAGCAAGAGCCGACTTCAGCGCTTCTGTGTTGTCACCGGATGACGAAGCTGCGGTAGTGAGGTAGCCGACCTTGAGTCCATCCAGTTTCAGTAATGGCCCATCAGAAGGGCTAACGCCAATGGTTTTGTTGTCATGATAGTAAGTGTCGTCGGCTTCCGGTGCGGTCATGCCCAATGCTTCCGCTACCCTTACGGCAATATCGTGAGAGATACGGTTAAGCTGAATAAGCACGTTGTTCTTTACAACATCACTCCTGAGCTGGGCGGTCTCGAATCTCATAGCGTTGATAACAAACTGTTGCTCAACGGGCACAAGCGAGTTGAAGAAGAGGCGCGGCTGACTCCATACATCCGCGAATGTGCTGGAGACGGATCGGACGATATTTCCACTTGTAGAACGACTTGGAGCGGTGAAAAAGCCTCGACCGTTGGTTTGGTTTGCTTGTCGCGGAGATCCTTCGTTCAACGAGTTTGGAGAGTAGGCTGCCGTGTTGAGGGGTATGAACATCTGACCAGCGCCATCCCTTTCGTTGTTGTGAACAGGTACGCGAGGCTGGTTGATCGGAATCTGCTCAAAGTTGGGACCGCCCATGTTACGGTTGAGCTGGGTGTCCAAATAGCTGAACATCCTTCCTTGAAGCAGTGGGTCTTCAGTTAGATCTATACCGCGGACAAGGTGTCCTGGCTGGAACATGATCTGTTCGGTCTCGGCGAAGTAGTTGCGCGGGTTCCGGTTCAAGGTCAACTTCCCAAGAGGAGTGAAAGGAACGATATCCTCCGGCACGATCTTGGTTGGATCCATGAGATCGAAGCCAAATCGCAGCTGGTCTTCCTCTTCCATGACCTGAGCCTCGAACTGAGGAAGTCTAGTCAGCAATCATCGTTCTCAAACAAGGCTTGAGGGCACTTACCACCCACTCTGGGTAATAGCCTTGCTGAATACTGTCAAACAAGTCTTGACGGTGGAAATCGGCATTCATTCCCGAAGTCAATTGCGCTTCTTCCCACAACAGGGAAGCTTTGCCTTGAAGCGACCTGAAGCGAAACTTCACAAGCTTGGATTTGCCCTCGTCGGTCACGAAGCGGAAGGTGTGAACTCCCCACCCATCGGTGTGCCTGTAAGACCTGATGGTACCATGTCCTGACATTGCCCACAGAAGCGTGTGCATAGAACTGGGCTGTTGGGAAAAGAAGTCCCAGGCGGAGTCATGCGCGGAGGCGGCTGCAGAGATGGAAATGTCAAGTCAGTGTATGTCTCACATGCATTTCGTACAGGCGCAACACACCTTGAGGGATCTCAGAATCCGGCTTCGGCTTGACGGCGTGGATCAGATCGGGGAATTTGATCGCATCTTGGATAAAGAAGACCGGGATGTTCTAGAATCGGGTATACAAAGTCAGTATATCTCTCATCTACAGTTCGCACATGAAGGTTACGGACATTTCCCACGATGTCGAAGTTTCCTTCATCAGTATAGAAGCGCACAGCAAAGCCATGCACGTCTCGTACTGTATCGGCAGAGCCTCTGCTTCCAGCTACCGTGGAAAATCGAATGAAGGTTGATGTCTCTTTGCCGGGCGTGTTCAAGAAAGACGCCCCGGTAATGTTTGACCAATCTCCGTATGAAACAAAGGTTCCATGAGCACCTGCGCCTCTAGCATGGACAGCACGCTCAGGTACGCGCTCATGGTCGAAGTGCATGATCTGTAGAGAGGAGGTTAGTTCGTATCTCACGAGTATTCTGCATCCGTAGAACTTACCTTTCTTCTCAAGGCTTGGTCCTCCAAAAGTGATGGACCTCTCTCACCAGCCGAGAGACTTTCTTGCTCCTCGATTGGACCGCCGACCGGGCTCGTCATGTAAACATCGCTGTCGTCGACCTCATAGCGGGCCATAAACTCATCCGTTGCGGGATTCTCGTTTCGACGAACGACAGCTTCACCATCCATGTAAGGACATCCTGCTTGAGCAACGTGCAGCAGGGTTGTGACTGCTGTCAAGATTTGAATTCGCACCATCTTGAAGTAGGAGATGCTGTAAGAGACACAAGCGACAGAGGTGAGGCATTAGAGGCGGGCAGACGTTTATGCATTTATACTGCACCACGACGTCAACAGTAGTGCCGACAGAGCGGTACGCGACCTTGGTAGTGTGCACAGTTCGACAGGGACACTAGCTTGGATCCCGGTCCTCCGCAAATTTGAGCTATCCAATGGTAAGGTTTGTATTTGACGCATCATCGCGCACGCGTCTGGGATATTTCCCACCTGACAGTATCCACTTACATAGGAGTTGGAGTCTATTCGGGACAATTGTAAGAGTGCCAAGTCTAGGCGGGTCAAGCGCTGGGACGTGAAGCTGCATCTACATGATGCAGGCGTAGTTCCACGAGTAAGCAAATGGCCGCGATGTGATGAAGATGAGTGGATCGACTGCTGTGCCTCGTTACCTAGGCCGTACTCACGCCGAGATTTTCTCAAACTGATCAGCGTGTTTGTGATCATTGTGGTCTAGCCGGACCAAAGACTCAGGACTAGACTGCCAGCTTTTTGAGTTGGATAGAACATGCTAACAGTGTGGCAGTTGGGACATGTTAATTGTTGCTAATCGGGGTGTCAGGTCACCGTGCCACCATGCCAAGAACAAAAAGAGGAGTCAAACCCGGGTGAAGTTATCGGGTCGAGAAGCAGTTTTTCTCGGCATCTTTAACAAGCTGTTGCCGAACAAACGGCGCCGTCGAACGCAGGAACACGCGACAATGACGCCAGTAGCTAGGCTTGGCCTTGTCAGCTTCTCTAGGGTGGTCCCGGAGTTGACCCTTTTCTCGGTGCTTATCGAATGCCCATGGTCTAGGCGCCCCGGATTGGAAAGCAAAAAGGGCCATTTCGCCAAGGCTTCGATGCCACTTGGCAGTCCTGGATAACACAGAAAATAGTAGCCTTCTCTACCGTAGTATGCAAGGCGTTCGGTGATTGCACATTGCATGCCAAATTGCATGCTTGGTACCCGGACGGTCCACTCATAGCTCGAGACCTTGAAATGAGCACATCCAACCAGAATACTGGAGTATTCAGTCCGATCCAGAGCAGTAACTAGGACCGTGCCGCACGGTGTATGGGCCTTTGCTACACCATAGCGACGCTGCGTGTTGTGATGCTGCTTCAAGGGGTGAGATCACCGAACTACATTAGCTATTAGCCTATGCTAGATCAGCAGCGCCGCGATGGCACAACAGAAGGTTAGCACACCCAAATACCCTCTTTAGCGGTGGTCGTCTTGGAGCTCATACAGAGTGAAATGGTAGTGATGGGAAGACTGTGGTTCGTGGAGAGGTCGTCGACAAGAGCTTTCGTAAGCGCATTTAGAAACGAACGAATGGGCGTCTTCGGTGACACCAAGCATGCTCATCGCAGTCCGGATCGTTTTGTCCGGGCCATCCAACGCAGTGGAAAGGGCCTACGTCGTACCGATAAGATAGGGACGCGAGGCGCAAGCCAAGTGTGTTAATATGAGTTGACCACAACTAATATCCTGCCTCTTGGACATGATCGCGCCTGTATTACTTCGTAATGATGGTTTGGCTCTGATCAGGCTTCATTAATGCCGCATGTCTATTTTACTTCAGGACAGCTCGACATTCTGACAGACTGTTCTCACAGCGAAAGTGCAGCGAATCTGTGCTGGCCGTTGTATCGGGGTAAGGAGATTGAGTAGAAACAATCGACTGGCTGAGTGTCAAGTCTTCGCGCCTTTTTCAAAGATGCACTTACGTATCAGAATAGGGAGCATCATTCTCGGGTACTTGGAGACGATACTTACTCGGACGCTACTTGATCAGTAATCGAGTAATATCGCCAATGATACCGGCCTTGCGTAGCAATTCTATCAAACATGGATTCTGTGGTTTCGAGGCGTGCCAGCACATTCGATAAATGGTAATTATTACAGTGTGTCGTGGGCATCTTCGCGGGGCCAGAATGCTCGAAGCTGAGGCGGTACCGCAGGCAACAGCGTCTAAAAGGCTTGATCTTGTCACACCTGCTTTGGAAGCTATGAAAGTGAAGGTGACACTGTAGGTTCGTACACTGGCTCATGGTCATGTCGTCCTGTCGAATGAATGAAGACGAGAATGGGAAAGGCGCAGGAAAACACAGGCAAACGAGGAGGCAAGCTCCAGCAGGTGAATTTGGCGCTGGTGGTGGTAGTTGGACCACAGAAGACAGATGCCTCGGCAGTAGTGGGTGTGTGACTGGCTGTAGATGCCAGTGGTTGCGATGCACAGTTCCGAGCCAGACCATGACATCACCGGGTCTTGCATGACTTCCCCAGGCTGACCCCCGCTTCCCAAAACTCAAAGAGTAACTGTTTACCACGCTATACGTCAATCCTGGAATCGTCCTGATTCATTTTGCTATATGCACGCGCAGGTATATCCCTCCCCACATAATCCAATGTCGTTACTCACAGACTGCGTTATGATGCGCGTGCTCTTCTGGTGCATGGCCTGATAGTGCTAACAGCTTATGAGTATACATCTAGACAAACACCTAACAATTACATTCACGATGTAAGTCGCCCCTTGAGTTTTCCTCGATACAGCATCACAATGCGCATCACAGTTTTGTCGCCTCTATTGTCTACCGCTTCTGGTGGCTATGCGGCAGTCGAACGATGGTGTCGCAGTATCTCCTTGGACATTTCCTGATATGCGCGACTTTTGCACGCGCAATCCAGAGTGCTTGCTAATCACATATATCGTCCTTAGGAATCGATCACTATCAGTCCGCTCGAAGAAGGGCAGTGGTAGCGGCAGCGGAGAGAAGTCCGCGCCCAAGCACCGCTTTACTATGGCTTCTCTCAGAGGTACGCAGCAGCCAGAACTTTCGAAGAAGCTGTTCAAGATCATCAAATCGGAAAACCATGCCATCGGCGCATACGAGGCGGCGGCACGCGAACGGGTCGGCATTGCTCAGCAGCTCTCGGAATGGGGCGAAGCCACAGAGGACGAAACAATTTCGGAGATTTCAGACAAGCTCGGAGTGCTGCTCGCAGAAATCGCAGAACAAGAGGATCTTTATGCACAAGCTTTAGAAGAGTATAGAGGCATCTTGAAGCAGATTCGCAACACGGAAAGCTCGGTGCAGCCGAGTCGGGATCACAAAACCAAGGTATGACCTAGCGCTATAGTCAGTATACTTGATATTAATCAGAAGATAGGTGTCGGATGAGATCGCCAAGCTGAAGTACAAAGAACCTCAGAGTACTAAGATTGTCCAGCTTGAACAGGAGCTGGTCCGCGCGGAGGCTCAGAGTCTGGTTGCCGAAGCGCAACTCAGTAACATTGTATGATGGCTCCGCAATGATATTCCTCACTCGCTGACTATCTCAGACGCGTCAAAAGTTCAAGGAGGCGTACGACTACCACTTCGCAGCCACCATCGAACGTGCCGAGAAGCAGATCATCCTAGCCAAGCACGCTCGTCGTCTCTTGAACCTGGTCGACGACACCCCCATCGTACCCGGCGACGTACACGCTCCATTTGCAGAGGTAGAAGCAGCGCGCCAGGTCCTTACTGACGCTGAAGATGATCTTCGCCATTACCAGTTGGATGTTGAGCCCATCCATTCGAGTGCAGGCAATCTCGGAGTGGGAGCCATGCCAGGAGCCACAGTGCCAGGTGTCGGAGTAGGAGGGACAACTGGAGCGTCGGTCACAGATTCTACTACATACGAGAGTCCCGTACGAAACGAGAGTCCTGTGGGTGTGCAGTACGACAAGGCGGGTTCAGCTCCCTACCCCTTGGAAGAAGCGGACAGGGTGGAGAGGCAGCAGCAAGAGATCCCTAGGCAGGAGGTTCCCAATGCGGCTTGAAGGTTGGATCTGGTCGTGTCTAGGCGGCTTTCTGGGGACATTCCTACGTCTACGTGTACTCATGATTTGATACATCTCTTGACCACGTATTCTCTTCCTAGTAGGACGTGGTTCTGTAATGATTCGTATGTCCAACTGCTTTGGCTGACGCCCAAGAGGGACGGAGAAGACATGTAGACGAATCAAGCATGAAAGTTAGACGGGTGCCTGGAAGTCATGATGGAACGGTAGAAGAAGCCCAAGGGCCTCCGGTTATACCTAGGTAGCGTCCCACCTAAACCCTAGGACTGTCCGTGCACACATTCTGGCGGGGACTCTTAGCGCGGAATGTGCCGTTCCGCAAGAAGACACATGGAGCTCTACTTCATCTCTAAATTCACGCGCAAGCCCACAAACACCGCCAATCCTCTCACCACTACTTTCCACCTCGTGTACCCACAGTCTCCGCTGCTGCAGCCATGGCGGACCGCAAGAAGAGAGATCGCTACGCAGCAGGAACAGGATATCAATTCGGCGCGAATACACAAGAAGCCGCCCAAGCTGGAGGAGTCCCCCCACCAGTAGTACCTGGCTATGGAGCTCCAGCGCCCTCGTACGGGGCACCATCACCTGCCTATGGCGCTCCTTCTCCTGGCTTCGGCGCCCCAGCTCCCGGCTACGGAGCGCCAGCCCAGGGCTATGGACAGCCGATGCCTCCAGATCCGAATGCCCTCAACCAACAGTTCGGGCACATGAACATAGGCCAGGGACAAGCAGCTCCCCAGGTTCAGCAACCCGCCGCGGCTACCCAGCAGAACCAACTATTTCCCTCCGACCTCATCGCACAGCCCTTCCACGTTTCGGAGCTATACAACCCTCCTCCTCCGATCAACCTACCGTCCAATGCCGCAGCTACTCCCTCCGAGTTTGCGAACGAGTCGAGTAAATACCTGCGATGTACACTTAACACCATCCCCACCAACCACTCGCTGCTCAAGAAGAGCAAACTCCCTTTCGCACTCATCATAAGTCCGTATGCCAGCTTGCACGACTCAGAGGACCCTGTGCCGGTAGTCCACGACCAGGTGATTAGCCGTTGTAGACGATGCCGCGCCTACATCAACCCCTTTGTCTCATTCCTAGATCATGGACACAGGTGGAGGTGCAACATGTGCAACTTGACCAACGATGTTCCCCAGGCATTCGATTGGGATGCAGCGCAGCAGAAGAGCGTCGACCGCTGGCAGAGACCTGAGCTCAACTACGCCGTGACCGAGTTTGTTGCGCCCCAGGAGTACATGGTCCGCCCTCCACAGCCTCTCTGCTACTACATCCTCTTGGATTGTACCCAGGGAGCAGTCAATAGCGGACTGCTCGCTGTCGTCTCACGGGTCATCAAGGAGTCACTCGGTCGGATACCAAACGCAGACGGCCGAACACGCATTGGATTCATGGTAAGTTATGGGTGCAAAGCATGCAAAGTAACCTGTATATTGACTTGGCAATAGGCCGTCGACAACGGTCTCCACTTCTTCGGTATCCCTCCGGACAACAGCGAATCCAATGAACCACAACAGCTTGTGGTTTCCGACCTCGATGAGCCCTACCTTCCTATGCCCTCGGACCTTCTGGTCAGCCTCAGCCAATGCCGCAACAACATCGAAACCTTCCTTGACCGCCTTCCCACCATGTTCCAGAACACACACGTCCCTGGATTCGCGCTGGGCTCAGCTCTTCGGTCCGCACACAAGCTTATTTCTCCACTTGGAGGAAAGCTGACCGTCATTGCTGCATCGCTACCCAATGTTGGCCATGCAGCACTAAGTCCCCGAGAGGACAAGTCATTGCTAGGGACCGGGAAAGAGGGCAGTTTGTTGCAGCCTGCAAATAACTGGTACAAGTCGTTCGCGGTAGAGTGTTCCAAGAACCAGGTTTCAGTGGACATGTTCCTCTTCTCTTCGCAGTACCAGGATGTCGCAACGCTGAGCAATCTTCCGCGCTTCACCGCTGGTCAGACATACTTCTACCCGGGATGGAATGCTGCAAGACAAGAGGATGTTGTTAAGATTGCAACTGAATTGGCTGACTACCTATCCGCCGAGATCGGTCTAGAGGCTGTGCTTCGTGTGCGTGCTACGACCGGACTGCGAATGTCAGCATTCTACGGAAACTTCTTCAACCGCTCGTCCGACCTCTGTGCCTTCCCGGCATACCCCAGAGATCAAGCAGTCGTAATCGAAGTCGCTATTGACGAGACGATTTCGAAGCCATTCGCCTGTCTCCAGGCTGCTGTGCTTCATACTACCTCAAGTGGCCAGCGCCGGATCAGGGTCTTGACTCTGGCCGTGCCTACAACTGAGAGTCTAGCATCTGTCTATGCATCAGCAGACGCGCAAGCGATCACGACCTATTTCAGTCACAAGGCGGTTGAGCGAGCATTATCGAGCGGTCTCGATGCAGCGCGAGACGCATTGCAAGCCAAGGTCATTGAAATCCTGTCTACCTACAGAAAGGAGTTGGCAGGCGGTAGTATGGGCGGGGGTGGTCTACAGCTGCCACAAAACCTGCGTGCTCTCCCTATACTATTCCTTGGTCTCATCAAGAATGTCGGTCTTCGCAAGAGCGCTCAGATTCCGAGCGATTTGCGATCAGCAGCTCTTGATCTCCTTTCTACGCTGCCGTTGCGACTGCTTACACAGTACATTTACCCATCTTTCTACTCTCTTCACGACATGCCCGACGACGCTGGCGTACCGGAACCTAGCACTGGTCAGATTACCATGCCACCTGCAATGAACCTTTCTAGTGCAGCAATTGTGCCGTATGGCCTGTACCTGCTGGACGACGGTGTCAACCAGTTCCTGTAAGTGCATCTGCCTATTCGCGATTGGTGTGGTACTAACGTGACTAGATGGATTGGCCGTGATGCTGTTCCAGCGCTCCTGAACGATGTGTTTGGCGTTGAGGACCGTACACAACTGAAGCAGGGCAAGGCCTCGTTACCTCTTCTCGACAATGAGTACTCGGAGCGAGTGCGAGCTGGTGAGTGATGATTGGTGACAAGTCGGACGATGCAGAGTGCTGACGTGTGATAGTTGTGGAGAAGTCGAGAGATCACAAGTCAAAGGGTGTGGGCTCCATCACTCTACCCACGCTGTACATTATCAAGGAGGATGGCGACCCAAGCCTCAAGCTATGGGCGCAAACATTACTCGTTGAAGATCGGGCAGACCAAGGAGAGAGCATCGTCCAGTGGATCAGCAAGCTCCGGGAAAAGGTATACCAATGAGTCAGTTGCGTACTCGGAGACTACACTGACGTTTCACCTAGGTTGTGCAGTAAGCACCGACTGTGGGTGTGGGTGTGGGTGTGTGGGCACGTGTTCTTTAGGCGGTGTGGATTGAGTGGGTTGGTTCGGCAGCATTGGCGCAAGATGGGAAGAAGAAAGCATCATGGCTTGGGCGGTAGGTTAGTGACTGGGAGTCGCCCCGAGCGAGTTTCATGACTTCTATAACAGAGCAATGTGATACCAGCTTTTACCATTCCATTCTTTGTCGCCCGGGCCATGTGCTCAAACACTATGAGGTGTGCGGCGAGAATGCTGTCTGTCATGGCTACACGGCATGGAGAGCATGGGGATGGAACGTAGTGCCAGGCTGCGGTGCGAGTATGGACGAGAGGTGAAGCTGGACTTGAGGTTGACATGTAGTCGAGGCCGAATTCGGGTGCCTACAGCTCGAGTGACTGGGCGTAATCGATAGCATGGGCACTGGTGCACGGACCATGCTGGTACGGGTGGCAGGCACGCATGGTGAGCGCTGACTGACTGACAGACCGACTCCACCGCCACGGCTGTTAGCCAGCCTCGCGATCGGATGTGAGCAATGACCCCTCAACACCATGCCGATGCCATCGCCACAGCGGCTGCTGGCGGCGCGTGCTTCCAGAAATTAGGTTCGCTCGCTAGCACAAGCCCGCATGGTTCGGCAAAAGCTACTTTTTCTGGACACTGCTGCCATGACGCGAAAGAACAAGTCTTTTCTGTCGAGGTACGGGCGCACGCTGCTCGTGTGCATGTGCGCCCAAGCAACGTGTCCATAGTGGTGCTGCATCTCACCCAGGCACCAAAAAGGGTGGTGCTAGTAGAGCGAGCGTACAAGGCGCGCAAAGTATGGTACAGACGACGCAGAGAAGCGCAGATGACCACGATATGCGCCATGCATGGTATCATCCCGCCTGTGTCCGCCATGTTTCACCGAATCATCTTTTGCTGGCTAGCCTGGCCAGGAACTAGTCGAGCCACTTGGTCCTTTGCCTCTCCGTCAGCGCTTCCGAGCCATCGACTGTCATGGCAGACAACGGACAGACCACTTACGTCGTCGTCGTCGTCTCTGACCGCCTTGTTCAATAGCTTCTGGCGCCGTTTGCGCTGCAGGACGCAAAATTTGAGTCGCTCAAGTCCGGCAGAACCACGGATGCTAGTCTTTCGCTTCGGCAAGGTACAAAGGTACAACACTTTTCTGTGGACCTGGTCGAGTCCCCCCCCCCCTCTCCCCCCCTTGCATCGGCCCTCGCCCACGCTGCTAGCTTGCAGCGACTATCCGCGCCGACCAATTTGCTTCGGCATGGCCGTGTCAGCTTTGCGTCGAGGCAGACTTACAGGATCATCTTCTCCAGCGCGCGCGGGGCTTTGGTCCCCGTCTCTCTGGTAACACGTGACACGGGCGCCGGCAAGGTGTTTCGTCATCAACAACCAACTTGCGCATGCTCAGGTCCCGGCCAACAACGCACGACCTAGGGCCAAGTAGTCAGGTTCTGGCGACCCATGGCTGCAAGCATGTGCTATGGCCGTTGTTAGCAACCGGAAACAGGACAGTGGTGCCCAGAGAGCCCCGCCGCAGGACATGGCCAATGTCGTGACTGTAGACGAGTGCTGCTCATCAGGGCTTGCAGGCGATAGATACCGTGTGGTCTGACAGGCGGGCGAGCATGTTCTGGTGGGGGCTCAACTGCACCTCTTCTTCTTCTTCATCTTCTTCATTTATCATCTTCATCATCTTCATCTTCATCATCATGTCTGGGTGCGCGGGCCAAGCATCGCCAATGCCAAGGATCTGCAGGCAAGATGTGCCTTGGTCGCAAGGTGGATCGGACTCTAACCCCAGCCTTTCTGCCAGGCCGTCCGTCCAGGGCGCACGACAAAGCCGCTAAAGATCCCGTCCTGTGCCTTACCAACCCCTCCTCGCATGCAGTTGCGACGCAATCGTGAGTTCGTTCCAATCCCGCTCTCCTGCATCGACACCTGTTCCTCTGCCTTCATACCCGCGTCTTGCACCTGTCTAGCTGCATCGCCCCAAGAGCCGCACCCTGCCGCTTCTGCTCGAGCCCTTGTGCGCATCGAGTCTGCGTCAGAGAGGGGCCTGTCTCCCCGCCACCTGAGGCACTCCATCCCACACCTTATCATACCCAAGCCCAAAGTCCGACTATCCGTGGTTGCTCAACCCTCACCACCGGTCCGCCTGGGGACGACCCCAACTTGACGATTTTACGACGCAACGATCGCATTTAACCCCAACCTTTGTACCCTTTTCTTCACTTTGCTCACTGGCCGCTGCGTCCGGATGTTGTTGCGACGCCGCTCTATATTCGTCATCATATCGTTTCAGCCTTCCCACACCCGCTCCAGCAAGCAACCACCCGCACCATCACACTGATTGCGCCGCTGAAGGCAACCCGCCTGCGATCTGTGCTTGCATCAACTTACCACTTTTAGACCACTGGCGCTACCGAAGCGTGTCCTGTCGTGTACGCCGTAAGCTATACGCGCCCTCCCATCACCGTAGACCTGCGCAGCACGCTCAGCACGACACGGAACAAGAGGTGCACATTGTAGACTGCTGGCTATCGGGCCCCCCCTCCAACATGTCTACCTTCCAAGCAGTCAACACTACGTTGCCGGTCCCAGAAGCGCCGCAGGGCCGCACAGGCGATGAGACGACGCCCACGACTCCCCGACCGAATAGCAGATTCTTTGCCGAATCCAAAGTGGCCGAGGAAATACGTGCAGAAGACCCATCAGCCAAGACGCCCACACGCAACACCTTTGCCGGACTTGTTGGCCAGCGGCCACTGCCTTCATCACCCTTCACACCCGCCCGTGAGCTGAGCGAGACACCTTCAGCTTCGAACAAGAGTGAGCAGAGTAGAGAGGGTTCGCATAGGCCAACAACCTCCGGTCACGATGTGCATATGGGCGATGGTGACGAAGACGACAAAGACGGATCGGACAATGAGAGCGTGACTAGCGATTCGAACCGGCCGTCCAAGAAGAAGAAGGGACAGCGCTTCTTCTGCACCGACTTTCCGCCCTGCAATCTGAGCTTCACGCGAAGTGAGCACCTGGCACGACACATTCGGTACGTCTCTCACTGTGTGTCATACTACGTCGCTAACACCCTGTAGTAAACATACGGGTGAACGTCCCTTCCAATGTCACTGCTCCCGACGCTTTTCGCGTCTCGACAACCTCCGCCAGCATGCTCAGACAGTTCATGTCAACGAAGACATACCTTCCGAGTCGTTGGCCGCGACGGGCACGAGGTTTCAACGGCAGATCCGGACCGACCGAGTGAGACCACCTGGAAATCGTTCTCGAGCCAACACACTAGGCAGCACTGGAGGTCACAGTAGAGGTCACAGCAGAAACCTCTCAGCCTCCAGCATAACCTCTACCATATCGACAATGAGCGTAGCGCAATCTCCCGATATTCGGCGGAGACCGCCACCTCTGGCTATGGCTAGCGACGGTGGTGCCAGTGCAAGAGCGCGCCTGTCGCTCAACACTATGAACGCATATGACCCACCCATGATGGGTAGCCCTGGGCCCGTGGAATACGACACGCAGTCCAACGCACCTACAACGCCCACTTCTGCAACCTTCTCCACCGTTACTGGCAGCCCCGCTCGCTTCGGATCCGCCATGCAGTCTCCCGTATCGACCTCGTCAAGACCCGTCTCATGGGCTGGACCACCCCTTCCGGGACGTCGCCAGTCTATCTCGTCCAGTGGCAATCCTTTCTCTGGTGCACCAGGACAGGGTCCACCTACCTATATTACACCTTTGCAATCGTCTGCCGCCCCTACCTACTCGGCACAAAGCAGCGCTTATGCAAGTCCTACAGCATCTCAATTTTCAGAGTCAAGGAGAGACTCGAACGCCGAGGCGGACTGGAGGCGACGTACTTGGCATCCAGGAGTGTACACCGGTCCTCGGCCAGCGACTAGTGGGCTTGGATATCACCAGACGCCCGATGCTCCACGGCCTCTGTATACCTCACAGCCTGCCGCTTCTCAGACGACCAGACTTCCGGGTATTGAAAGCTTCGATCACGCCCCGCCTCCGCCTCCGCTTCCTCGACGCCAGCCAAGCCCAATGCAAGTTGATGCTCCTGCACGCCCACTTACTTATCATGCACCGATGGAGCATACGCCCAACAGAGGCCACCATAAACGAATGAGCATTTCATGGGAAATCGACCGCTTGAACATTGCTAGTCCGACTTCTCAGAGGGATCAATGGTCACAACAATACCCGGGCAGTGCAGGCCGAGCGAACGTTGCACGACCTACGACAGCTCCGCATGGCTACTTTAGTCGCCAGCCTTCTAATGTTCAGCCCGTTCAAATCCCTTCAATCAGCGCTTCGCCTAGAACCTCGCAGGAACAGCCAGTGACGCCTCGAAAGAACAAGCGACAGGCCTGGTACAATGGACCTGTCAGCCAACCGCAAAGAGCTATGCAAAGAACGTCACCCGAGGATTCGAGTAGTAGCGAAGGGGTGCCGACGCCAGGCACCATGATTGATTATCACCCGGCTATTGTTCACAGCAACGGCTATGTCGAAGCGCCAGCAGTTGTCGAAGATTACAAGTCCACGCCAGCAGCGTCAATTATGGAGAGGCCTCACCCTTTGCATTCGCAGCCTCCGCAACATTACCATAGCCACAGTCTTTCGAGCTCGAGCTCAAGCTATCGTCCGCAACGCGAACCCGAGCGGGGACCCGTAACGTTTGGTCAGCCACTACCGCAGACAGCCAACAACGACATGAGACGCTTGGAAGCGCTTGTAGCAGTGGCCACTGGCGAGCAGCAAGCCGTCGAGAACCGGTCTTAGGTCAGCTGATTCTTACTCACCGACCCACACCACACATGATTGCAATCACAACACCTTGCTATCATTGCATTACTTTGAACCTTGCAAGTACCCCACTATGTCACGACCTGGAAGAACATGACGAATCTCCTACGATTTAACGCAAATGATATACATACCTGGGTTTTGCTCCAACAAACGCATGACATCTCTTGGTCTTTGCTTTGTCTTTCCTTTTTGCCTTCGTTTCGAAATTCGCCATCGGTGAGGGCTCTTGTTGTTGCTTTCCATATGATACCAATCGGAGCATCTGCTCGAACTTCCTTGGGATACCCCGATCCGGCATATGTTTTGCTCCCCTTGTTTCCTTTGTTAGTGTGCAAGTGGCTTTTTGCCGTCGTTTTAGGGATATACCAAATCGATCGTACAATAGCGGGAGTCTGGAGTTCTTTCAATGAGATGTTCAACTTTTACATGACGCACTTCTTTTTGGTCATGCTGTCATGCTGGAGAGAGTCACTGATGACGAAGATTGGTAATGGCCGGAAGTTACTTTGTGTTGGAGGGTCAGTAGCTGTCTTTGGATATTCTTAACATGCTTGTATATGCTTTTTGACACTTGACTGTGACATGTGTTTTGCGATGTGACCTTTTTGTTGAACACTTTGTCGACATTGAGCGTCGTCCCGGATGTCAGATGATGTATATATATACCTGCGCGGTCTTTCTCTCTTTTTGTTCATCGACTCTTCTTCCCAAAGTAGCAAAACAAGCCGTTCAGCAGTCATGTTTGGTTGTTCGTCCAAAAGACCTCAAGTGCTCAGTATTAGTAAAAGAATACGCTGTCTATACCTAGACGTTCCAAGGGTAGTTTTTCAGCTTTGAAGCCTGATGCGACTGCAGAGGCTTTGGCCATGGCGATGATTTCCGTTGCGTCTGCATCACTGCAGGACGGGTGCTTGTTCAAGAAATTCTGGAGCTGTGCCATCGAAGCCGTCCCCTTGTTGCTGTGGCAACGTGGTGCTATCGGGCAAAGCGCGTGCTAGTCAATTCCCACATGCAAGCCCCGCGTACCCGTGCTTATCCACACCTGCACGCTTCCAGCAACACACGACAGCAGGTAAGACATTCAGTTCTGCTGTACCTGTATTTTTGATACCCACCTTTTCTCTTGTTCTTCTTTGTTTGTGATACCCTTACCGGCGCCATGGGTTCCGACGACCTGATTGACTTCGAAGTCATTGAGAACCAGAAGGAAAACATCCAATCTCTCCCTAGTGGACGCTCCGCCAGAGCACTTGCGCAGCTTTACACGCCACCATTGACTTCAGCCGCTGGCCAAACCCGATCGCCGTCGCAAATGCAAGATGAACACAGCGCAACTCGTCTCGGATTTGAGAAGGAGCTCATGGCGATTGACGACTCGGACGACCCTCTGGGTAAGTTGCGAATGTATCAAATGCATGTGAGACATGTACTGACTTTGTACCTCTACACCTGCAGATGTCTATACCCGCTACGTTAAATGGACGCTCGAAGCATATCCAAGTGCACAAAACACGCCCCAGTCGCAACTCTGCCCACTCCTCGAACGCGCTACCAAAGCCTTTCAATCCTCGCCGCAGTACAAAAATGACGCACGCTACCTCAAGCTCTGGCTGCACTACATTCACCTCTTCTCAGATGCGCCGCGCGAGACATTCGCCTACCTTGCGCGACACAACATTGGGGAGAACCTTGCGCTATTCTACGAAGAATTTGCGGCCTGGTTGGAAGGCGCGGGCCGCTTCACACAGGCAGAGGAGATATACAACTTGGGCATTGACCGCGAGGCCCGCCCAGTCGAGCGCTTGATTCGCAAGTACGGGGAGTTCCAGCACCGTTTGGAGAGCCGCCCGCAAGAGGTCCCCGAACCTTCAAGCCCCGCACTTCCCGCCGTTCGTCCAGCCCTTGCCGCTAAGATGGACCCCTTTGCGCTTGCCTCACCGAGTGCGCCGAGCCCACAACCACCGAGCCAGCCAAAGGCTGCTGGGGGTGCTTCGCGCTCCGGAAAGCCCAAGCTTGCCATATTTTCGGATGGTGCCGATGCCGCAAGGCCTGGCTCGACTGGTAGCACAGAAGGATGGGACAACATTGGATCGCTCGCAGACCGCAAGAAGGAAAACACAACCGAGGCACGGCCCTGGGCTGGTGAGACGCTCAAGGTTGGCAAGAAGAACACTGGCGTTCCAAAGATGTCGATTTTCAAGGATGAGGTGAGTTGATCTGCCTACATCAGCCCCCTTCATATATTTACGATCACAGGACTAATTGGTGGGCGTTTGCCATTCATGTATTCAGACCAAATCCAATTCCAATGACGAAAATGTCAGTCCCCACCCATTGCGTGAACACCAACAGGCTATCAACCCGAGGACAGGCAGGCTTGAGGTGGTCTTTGTAGATTTAGAGCAGGTGTACCCTAACCATGAGGACCCCATGTCAGAGGAATACTCATTTGAAGAACTACGAGCTAAATACAGGGGATGGATGGACTATGATTGGGATGCCATTCGCCGCAAAGAGCAGGAGCAAGCGAGGAAGGCAGCTGAAGAGGCTGAAGTTGCCAAACGACCAAAGCCCAAGGCCGCACCTCTAGCGCCCAAACAGGATCAAGAACAGCCTCCTAAACCCAAGACCGTACCCTTGAAAGGTAGCGTTGATGATGACATGGACAACGACGAGAATGCGCCGCCTTCACAAGCAGATATGGACAAGGCAAAGGCGGCTAAGAAGGCTAGACGGGAGGAGCGTGCCAATAGGACTAGAAAGATCAAGGTCATGGAGGTCAAGGAAGTCCGCGCAGAGACTCAGACTAGTGAGTGTTTGGCCGAACATGGGCTTGTCGTTTATATACTAATACAAGACAGTCCAAGCCAACTTGGATTCTCCAGCAAAGCCAAAAATACGGCGGAAAAAGACTGGTCCGGAAACGACAATGACCCTCCATACCAAGGAAGCCATGGACGAGATCTACGATATATTCAACGAACCGCTGAAGAATGCCGACGACGAAGTTTCCGAGGTCCAGAGTGGTGATGAGAGCAGTGGGAACGACGAGGACGACGACTATACGAGTGGAGCCGAAAGTACTGCCACTGGTCGCATATCGTGCGCTACGAGCGAGTTTGGAGACGAGACAACAGCAGGAGATTTCACCCTTGGCACCAGGGTTCTCAACACTGAGGAAGAGGAAGAAGGTGATGCTGACGATTCGGACACTAAGAGTGTCTCTGCATGGTCAGAGTTCACTGAGAGCAAGAATGAGCCCAAGCCTCATGAAGACGGATCAGACGACGAGTCGGAGCAGTCGGAGCATTCTCAGGACGATTCTTTTGACGAGGTAACGCGCGCAGATGTAGACTCGGACCAGCAACACGAGTCTGATGTCGTCACCCCTACCTCACCTTCAGCGCCTGCATCGCTACCTACGCGCTTTGTCCCTGTGCCACCGGAAGACTATAACCCAGCCATGCAGCCCTATCGAGACCCGATACAGGCCGCAAACAATCGGTTGCCATTCATGACGCCTATCGTCGAGAAGACAGAGTCATCCTTGGGCATCGCCACTGCTTATGCCCAAAAGGACTACTTTAGTGCTGCTACTAAGACGCCGTCGAGATCGAAAGGTACAACTGACATTCTTGAAGATGATGATGAAGATGAGACTTGCAGTAGCCCCTTTGCAGATCTGTTGAGTCAAGTTATTGACGGTCCAGGGAAACTCGCGAAACTCGCACTGACAGAGTCGAAATCCATACCCAAAGAGCCCATTGCCGACCCGCAACGCAAACCGTTGGCTGCAAAAGAGGTCCCAGCTAAAGCACCAAAGGCCAACGGTCCAATCATCAAAGATGCGCAGTGTAACCCAGTAGATGAGAACGTCCGCAAGACCATTCTGCAAGAAATCCAACCACCACTTGATAGATACGATGGTTACTACGCAGACACGGAAGAGAGCTATGGAAAGGGTGCTGATATACGCAAGTATACCAAGTCTGTGTCCAAATTGGGTAAGGGGGAGAAGACTTCCACAAATCTTGCTCCCTGCCCGACTCTGCAATTCCCAGGAACAAAACGGACATATGCTGTCAAACGTGAGCTTGGGAAAGGAGCCTTTGCTCCGGTGTATCTGGTCGAGGGCAAAGATGCTGACGAGGAGGACGATGAGAACAAGCCTTCGCAGATGGGCAGGGGCGAGTTCGGCTTGAAGCGGAAGGATCTGGAAGCTATCAAGATGGAGGATCCACCAACGCCATGGGAGTTCTACATGATGCGGCAGGCCAAGCGACGACTAGGCGTGTCTCGAGCGGCCGATTCAATCGTTCACGCATACGAGATGCACGTCTTCAAGGACGAGTGTTACCTTGTTGAAGAGTTCCGAGATCAAGGTACGCTGCTTGATTTGGTGAATCTTGCTCGCGGAGAGAATGGCGTCATGGACGAGCAACTAGCCATGTTCTTCACTATCGAGTTATTCCGCACAGTTGAGGCACTCCATTCCAAGGGTGTGATACACGGTGATCTCAAGTCGGACAACATTCTTGTACGGTTCGATGGTTTACAAAAGGACGAGCACTGGGACTCGGAGTACAAGCGCGATGGGCGTGACGGCTGGTCTGCAAAGGGCATCTCGCTGATCGACTTCGGTCGTGGAATCGACATGAAGGCCTTTAAGCCTGACGTACAGTTCATCGCAGACTGGCCTACAACAGAAGCTGATTGTGCGGAGATGCGCGAATTACGTCCCTGGACCTACCAGATCGACTATCACGGCCTCGCTGGTATAGTCCACAACCTGCTGTTTGGCAAGTACATCTCTACCATTGCTGAACGCGGTGCTACTCTCGGTGCTGGCGCAACCAAGACGTACAAGATCAAGGAGAGTTTGAAGCGGTATTGGCAAACAGACATTTGGCACGAGTGTCTGGATCTGCTTCTGAATCCGCTGATGCATCTTGATGGTGAAGAGGGTAGGAAAATGCCGGTCCTCAAGGGTATGAAAGAGGTTAGAGAGAAGATGGAGGCGTTCCTTGAAAGCAATTCTGACAAGGGTGTCGGCTTGAAGGTCTTGATAAGGCGCATGGAGGAAGCTGTCAAGAAGAGGTGACGGGAATTACTCTTTTGCTCCTCGTGTGTAGGATGTTTGGAGTTTGGGTCGGTTTTCAGGCGTTGTTGGATAGATGATACCACTGATGAATGACGCCAAAGGAATATGCAACTGTTAAATCTGTACTTGCTTACTCTGTTCCCCTTGCGACGATGTTGAAGTGCACCGCCACAGGGAGGGTTACCGTCCGTGCGTGCGTAGGTGCCTTGAGCTTGCTTGCGGGGGAGCTCGATGACCTCCGCCTACCACTACGTCTGAATTGTCTTGCGGCAACAACACCTTTTTCCTCTCTATCAGCCCTGATACCTGCTTCCAGCCACAAGAGCCCTCTACTGGGAACCGAACCAACACACTGCACCGGATTTACGCAGGCAACAGCAACAGAATACCCCACCTCGCCGCCCTCGGCCTTGTCTGCGTGCTCAACCCACGACATCTCTCCACACGACTGCGACAATGTCGGCCGAACTCACCACCACACTGCTGTCGTTCCAACCGGACAGCCCGGAGCTTGCCAAGAGGCGCGATTACGACGCGAAGGCTCGCCAATTTGTCTCACAATTGTCCGCCATTCCATCGGCATCTTGGTCCAAGGGCGCAGACACACAACAGGATGTTCTTTCGGTGAGACAAGTGTGTTGTACCAACGTGTACACTGCTGACTTTCCAGATACTCAATCCCTCCGTCAACTCAATAGCGTACGCCTTTGCCCTACGCCACCGCATCTCGACCCTGGTCGAGAAGAGGAATATACCAGAGTCCTTGCAGCCCGGAGGTTCGTTATGGAATCAGCTGGTACTCTTCCTGGAGACTGCGGACCCTATACAGTTGCGATATGTTGGAAAGGAGTGGAGGGCACTGGTCGAGTACACAGAGCACATTGCGCGCGCATGCGGATCAGTATGTTGGGAATGGCATGTCATCTGCTAGGACGAGATACTGACTACTACAGCCGAGCCTCGCTATTGCGCCAATGAGGTCGGCTATGACTCGACTTGACCCTACTACGGGCACCTTTACCTCTGTCCACCTTCTCTTCGTACAGCTATGCTGCGAGACGCGATCGTATGCGGCGGCCGAACCCATCCTTGACAACTACATCCACACCATCCCCCAGAAGATTCCCACGGTTGTCCGCGACGGTCTCGAATTCTCGGTGCCGTGCGCAGATGTCGCGAGTAGCGGCGAGTACATACATCAGCAGTCTGGGCACTCGGATAAGATTTCAGTGTCGGAAGTCGAGGAGTACTATGTTCTGGGAGCCCAGGCATATCTGGGAATCCGCCAGTTCAAGAAGGCGCAACGCTTCCTGGAGCACGTGCTGGTTATACCCACGGCCAATACAGCGAACGGTCTGATGCTGGAGGCATACAGGAAGTGGGTATTGGTGAGCTGTCTAGTAGAGGGAAAGGTATGTCAGGGTCAGGGAGTTTGTACAGAGGACTAAGCTGACATGCACAGATGGGTGCCTGCCCACGTACTTCCAACGGCAATGCGATCAAGACCATCAAGGCTGCGTCAAAAGCGTACGAGGCCTTGGCAGAGGCGTATGAGGAGTTGGACAACATGTCAAAACTACAGGCGCAGGTGCAAGCTGGTACTGAGATCTGGGCAGAGGTATGGTTGAGACACTGCAAAACATTGCATGTTTGTTGCACACATGCTGACCAGACATGTAGGACGGCAACACAGGTCTCGTCAACGAACTTGTTAGCAGCCAGACGAGGGCTTATGTTTCGCGGCTGTCACAGACCTACTCGGCAATTCCAGTCTCAAACATTGCCAGCCATTTGGGGGCCTCGGCAGATGACATGGCGCAATACATGGACACATTGATCAAGGACGGGCACCTGAACGCACGGCTGGAGGAGACGGACAAGTCCAAGGCGGGGATGGTACTACGTTTCTTCTTGGACCCGACGCAAGGGCCTCTAGCCAAGAGCGAGAAGCAGCAACAGCAAGCGCTGTTTGAGCAGACGCGCCGAACCAACATGCTCGCCCAGCAAGTCAAGGACGCCGACTATCGACTGACGCTCACTAAAGAGTACGTTGAGAACCAGAAGCGGTTGAACAAGAGGCAGAGCAACAACAACGGCGATGCCATGGACACGGCGTGGGACGACAGCCTCGAAGCAGAGGAGGACATGATGGTTGATCTGCACTGAAGAAGAAGAAGAAGAAGAAGAAGAAGAAGAAGACGAGCGATGAGGATAGACATATGAAAGGTGGATGACAAGCTCACTGGAGGATAGAAGAGTGGAGCTCAAGCAGCTAGTGGTGCTGAAGTAGAGTGTTTGGCAGGGTTGGGCATGAGCAGTGTCCATGACGCGATAACGGTAATGCATGAAACGACAGGCGGTGGGGCGCCCAAGCAGCAGACACGACCATGGTCGGAGCACGGAGGCTGCGGAGAGGCGAAAACGATGAGAAAAGTGGTACAGACGTTTGGCTTGCCGTGGTAGGAAGAAGAGCGAAAAGAAATGAGCAAAGCCAGCAACATGTCATTGTACGTGACGAGATGCCGCTGATGCAGGTTTGCTTATGGCCGATGCTTTTCGTGTCAGAAGCAGCGGGAGTGGAGCGCGACTTTGGACGTCAAGGCGTGTGTCCGTATCAGATGATTATCGTATGCGCGAGACGACTGTGATGCCGGGACCGTGTGTTTGATAAGGATGCGGCTTGGCGCGCGTGGCAAACGGACCGAAATGGCTCATTGCGATGTTCGGGCGTCGGGCTGCCATGAGCGCGCGCGCAATGGCGAACGTGTCGGGTTGTAGGAACGTTGGAACTGAAAAGTAAATCTTTTTTTCTTGGTCACTTGTTTGCCAGAGCAACAATGCCATTTCCGAAACATGGTAAAGCGGGCATCGCATTTGGGTGCGGTTGGGAAGGCGTTGCGGGAGAGAGCACGAGATGTGTTTTTTATTTATTTATTTATTTATTTATTTTATTCATTTTTTTCTTCTTTACTATGTGGGAAACGGAGATGGGGAGTGGGGAACGGGGAAGAAGCATGATGTAGACTAGAAGATGGACTACAGATAACAGATGTACTGGTACAACAGAGAGATGAGAGGACAGTAGAGGCATGTTTCCAGTTGGGAAGTAAGTCAGGAACCCGGTGTTGCATGCAGACAGCTAGCTAGCTAGTCAACACGGCCAGTTCCTAGTCAGTTCCTGCAGCAGCAGAGGCCAGGGTCCAGTTAGGAAGACGAGTGCAAGACAGAATGTCGCGGAGAGAAAGGCGACGGACTCGCGCATATCCCGACTTGGCCAGCAGCCAGGAAGACGACTCCGCCGGCGTATTGCTTTGCTCTAGAGTCCTCCTCTCCGTGGAGCAGAGGGATTGGGATTGGGATTGGGTGCGGCACAGAGAGTCGCTGGTTGAGTCGGGTGTTCGTCTGGAGCATCGTGTCAGACATAGCCGGGTCGGCGCCGGACAGGGGTATTTAGCATGTCACTCGTTCACCCACTCCGCCGCCGCCGCCCCCTCCCCTCCTCCCCCTGGGCGTCCCTTCAAGACCCCTGGGTGGCTTTGCGGGTGCTCCTTGGCGGCATTGTCGCTCCACAGGCCGTCTCTCGTGGCTCTACGTACGACATATTCAAGATAGACAGCACCATTGCACGACAGCACCGAAGAACGCTGCCGCCGCCCACGACGCCTCGCCGCACCACCGCCGCCTGCCACAGCGCGTTCCTGCTTGCGGCAACCATGCCTGCATGCGCATTGCATTAACCGCTGGCTTGGCCTGAGACACGCATTTCTGCCTCGACTGCAGTCGACGGCCCCAAGATGATGAATCTCTCGACCGCCCAACCGGACCATTCCTCGCACCGCCGCCAGTCGTCGCGCAGTGGCTCCATCTCGTCGTCGTCGCTCCAACGCTCCGCCTCGCTGAGGGACGCCAACAACAACAACAACAACAACAATAACGCGGAATCACCATCTCTGTCCACCAAACCCCCCCACAAGCGGGCCACACCGCCCCCGGCCACGTCCCGACGCCGTTCCAGCGCAGCCAACGGCGCAGCGGATGGCTTTGCACCTTCGAGGGACGGCCCAGCTGCCTCTGCCAACGTGAACCGCTGGTCCCAGAACACCGCCGCCAGCAATCGGGACCAGCAGGAGCGGAGGGACCAACACCACCAACACCAACACCAACACCAACACCAACACCACAACCACCACCACCACCATCCTAGTTTCTCGCGCAAACTGAGCATCACCACCACTACCACCACCGCCAATGGATCTGCACCGTACCCGCAATCGCCCTCACGCATCGCCAACTCTGCTGCTAGTCGCTCGCCCGCGTCGAGTCCCTGCCGGCAGCGCCCACGCTCCCCCGTATACGACCATCCCCCATCGTCTGTGACGGCCCCCCCAAAGATACCCTCGCTGCCCCCAATCCTCCTGCCATCAACAGTCTACGACCCCAACACCCCCACCAGCACCTCGACCACCAACAATTCGCCCTCTGCATCGAGCCTCTTTACCCCCAACTTCCTCTCCGGAAACCAGCCACGCGACTACTTCAACTCGAAACCCACCCAGCCGCCGCAGCAGCAGCCGCCGCCGCCGCCTACCCAGAGACCTCCCTCGCGCACCACCAAGGCGGAGAAGGTGCTGGGCAAGTCGCCTCTCGCATCGCCTGCTGTCCTCCAGGAAGCCGACTCCACTTCCGGCCCAGGTCGGCCCTCTACAGGAAGAAGACCCTCGATTGCGGCGCCACCCAGAGAACCCGCCCAGAAACCCCCGCCGAGTGCGGGTCATAGGCAGCCCGCCCCACGGGACCACTCTAGGAGCCAAAGCAGAGAACAGTTCAGATCCGCCGGCAGAACCCACGCCCGGAGTCCCAGCAGGGATCACCTTCGGAGCGAAAGCAACGCCAGCGCTAGATTAGACGACGGCTACCACGGCACTCCTCCCCGCACACGCGATCGTAGGGAGAAGGACAAGAAGACGATGCTGTCGCGCGCCCTCCAAAAGGCAAACACGGCCGTCTTGCTTGACAATGCGCAAAACTTCGAGGGCGCCATGGAGGCGTACGAGGATGCATGCAAGCTCCTCCAGCAGGTCATGATTCGCAGCTCGCAAGACGAGGACCGGCGGAAGCTGGATGCCATTGTAAGTCATGCGTACAACATGGCGAGAAACCTGGCGCTAACCCACGTAGCGAGTAACATACACCAGCCGCATAGAAGAACTGCGACGATTAGACCCTGGCTACACGAACAACAGCGGTAAATCGCTACCAGCTCGTCCTATGAGCGGGGAGTCGCTGGACGAACACCGCTCAATGCTGCTCCTGGACGAGGAGGAGGAGGAGGAGGAGGAGCAACCTGCAGTAGTTGAGACTGCTGCCGTATCCCGCATAGTCAACGACCGTTCCATATATGATACCCCACCCTCCCCGGGCGAGCCTACATCGCCGCTCTCACAGCAACTGCCCCTCCGCAAGGACTTTGAAGGTCCCCGTGAATCCGTCATCTCCACAGCCATCCGCGATGTGCAAAGAGGCATGCAGAACCCCCAATTCAACCTACAGCCCCCACCTGGACGACTTGCGTCTTCCACGTCATCCGTTCGATCTTCCACTGCCGAGTCCATGATGGACCGTGTATACATGCCTCCGCCACTTTCTCCAAAACGGTCCAAGTCGCCTCTTCTCAGCGGCAAGACCGAGTCCGAGTCCGAAGGCTATGGCCGGCTACTGCAGCCACAACAGACAGTCAGGACGAACCACCAGCGAGTCCACAGCAACGAGTCAACGTCATGGCTCGACACCATAGACGAGTCTGGGGGATCATCGTGTTCTTCCTCGGTACACTCCATGTCCCCAGGGGGAGTACGCCGAAAACATTTACGAAACACAAGCGGAGGAACCGAGGCCGAATTCGACGCGGCGCTTGATGCAGCCGTTGAAGCTGCGTACGACGATGGCTACGAACCCTATGATGACGACATGTCTGCCCCTGCTGATTTGATAGCGACCAAGTTGCGCAACGTGGAACGAGCCAAAGAGCGCGTACGTGAAGCCGAACGTGAGGAGGCCATTGCCGCAGCCAAGTATCGCTACAAGGAGACGCAGCTTCGGGGCGAGGGACTTCCGCACGTGCGCGAAAGCGCCGAGATGAGATTCAACGACGAAGCGGACGAGGAAGAGCGACTGTTAGATGAGATGACGCGAGAGTACATGCTTGATGGCTTCGATTTCGATTTGCAGACAAAGTCGTCATTACCGCGGCAGTCGGACTCGAGTGGCTTTTCTGGAAGCACGTACAACAGTTCAGTGTCCTCGCACAGAACGACGGGTGGTACGTCACTCTCGACGGTTGCAGAGGTGATGCACCCGAGCTCCAAACAACCATCTGTGCATTCCCCTCCCCCGGTGCCTGCTCCATCTGGCGCTCTGCCTGCATTGCCTTCGGTTCCCGAGTCACAAGCATCGCAAACAATCGACACCGCAGAGGTCACGCCACGACCTACGACCGCAACCAAGGACGCAGCCTCCGTACGAAGCCGCAGATTATCAGGCCAAAATGCAAAATCTCTAAAAATCGAGACTGCCGTACCACCAGTTCCGCCTGGACCGCACACGGAGAAGCCTCCGGTGCCAGCCAAGGATGCGCCTACCGACCTCCCTGCTCAACCCAAGTCTGCGGCACCAACATTCAGCACCACTAAACCAGCACTAGACTCCGCATTCAAGCTTCCCGCGCCGCCGCAAACGTCCCAACAATCCGGTCTCCGAGCTCCATCGCCTCAGCCTGCCCTCTGTAGTCCCGCCGAGACTGTTGCCACTGTTTCACCCGCGACGTCTGCTCTCGGCCATGCTGTATCCAACGAGACCGGCCTTGTGCCAGGTTCACCCAAGAATGGGAAGACTTCAGCCATGGGAATCAGGAAGAACAAGTCCTCCCTTAGCCTGAAGCAGCGCAATTTGTCAATCTCTAGCCCAGATGGCTCAGATGCGTCTATAGGAACGCCACTCAGCACGACTTTCTCCATCACGGGGCGGAAACCCAGCAATGCTGGACTGGCGATGCCAACGCCTAGCATCCCCACATTCAACATTGATGGTCTACCGAGTGGAGGGATGCACTTGTTCGAAAGTGATATCCACTCACCGTTCTCGCCCGGTTCGCCAAGTCCAGCTGTCACAAACGCACCGATACCCCTGGAGCCATGCCCGGATTCGTATCTACTGAGACCATTTTGGTTAATGCGATGCTTCTATCAGACCATTGCACACCCCCGCGGTGGATACCTCTCAACTAAGCTCTTTATCCCTCGCGACGTCTGGCGAGTAAAGGGCGTCAAACTAAAAAGCATCGAAGACAAAGTCTCCAACTGCGACATGCTTACCGCTGCCTTGCAGAAGCTGGCATCGGTGGATATGAACGATGCAGATGCTGTACTAGAGGAGATGCAGTCTTTGGAACTAGTGCTCGATCAGGTGCAAACCCAGCTAGCGAAGAAACTAGGCAACGAGGTTGGTGTACAGTCGGTAACGGCATTATTCCGAGATGCGACTACAGTTGGCGAGGGCGCAGCGTCAGCCGACAGCTTCGGCAAGCATGGTTCCCAAGACCACGCCCACAAGGGTGCTGTTGCTCAAGGCAAGTCGTATCTTGCATCTTGGCGGAAACTCCGATCGAAGAATTCGGGCGTCAACCTCGCTGGCATGGCTGGTGGTGCCAAGAGTGCTGAAGTACCCAAGGACACTCTGATCATGTCGACACTTCCCATGACTAACCTCCCGAGCATTCGCTTTGCCAAGCGAGACATTTCCGGGCTTGTGTTTGAGGGTCCCAATGCAGGCTACATGGGTTCCTTGGCGCGCTTGTTCGACGCGGTCCAAATACTAGGCATGTCCTTGACATGTCCTCATGATGATTCTTGTACTAACAAACCCCTGCAGACCAAATCG
This sequence comes from Alternaria brassicicola, assembly GCA_002796735.1. NCBI lineage: Eukaryota > Fungi > Ascomycota > Dothideomycetes > Pleosporales > Pleosporaceae > Alternaria > Alternaria brassicicola. Next base: position 759,554 of record PHFN01000004.1, read on the forward strand.
CCCGCCAAGTCGAAGACCCAGGTCTCAAGCATTCCTCCCCCACGCACGTTGGTCTCGAGCTATCCACGCGCCACGCCGCCGAGTTCTTCGGCTTCTACATTTGTCGCTTTGTCCTTGCCGACGTTACCATGATGTTGGATAAATTCATCAAGAGAGGTAGTGAATGGGTTTTGGTTTAGGTCCCAGGAAGACCTTGATGTGATGTGATGTGTTTTTTTTAATGTATGGACTGGTAATGAGATGAGAGTTTTGTTCGAGCGTTGCCATTACCCCATGCTTTCCTCCTCTGTTGGACCGACGGATCATTATGAATGAAGAGGACAAGGAAGACGACTGGTTGGAAAGAAAGGGACCAGTGTTGGGGGCCCCTTTTTTTTTCTTTCTTCCTTTGGTCAACGTCATGAGATTATGGGATGTTTTTGTCTTGTTGAAGCGCTGGATGGCGCTAGCTTGGCTTTGTTGCAATGTTGTCGTTGTTTTGTTCGTCTTTGCGTTGCATACTGTCTTTGAAGATATCCCCCCCCCTCCCCCCCTCTTCCCCAGACTCATCTTAGCTTATCGTTGTGACTATCGAAGCATCTTTTCATCACCAAGTCGAGAAGGGGTTCATTTTGCTTCTGTGATGCACTTTCATTTGTTTGAAATAAGTCCAGGGATTTGAGGGACGAGTCGAAATGACCCAAGATATTTTGCGGTTCATTGGAAAGAGGTGGGAACAACTACTCGACAGGCTAATCTGGTACAAGGTGAAGAGGAGAACAGTAGAGAGAAGCAAAGCAAACACCACTCATACAACAAAAGGCCGGCCCATCCTTGCCTTTTTAGCAGCAGTACCACTCACGCGCTTCTCCTCCGCCTGCACCACAACACCTTCATACGACCTAGCCTTCTGCTCCGTCGACGCCTTGGCCCTGGGTTCCGAACGATTCCACAACTCAAGATGCGTATAGAACCTACCATCCTTGGGCGGCGGCCTCTGAAATTCCGCTCGACGCAAGATCCTCCATCTGTTCGAAGCTGGTGACGGTGAGGCAGACCCCGCCTCGTCGTCACCACTTCCACCACCCGGTAGGTTGAGAAAGCGACTCCATGCCGTCGCCGCACTCTCCAAACTACTGCTCGCCCGGATAGTGCGTATAACGGCCTGGGCGGTGATGAGGTTGCTCTCGAGCATTGTGGTCTGGAACGTCGTGAGCGTTTGCTCGAGGCCTGTGACGGCTTCGGTGACAGGACTGTTCATTTCGCGGTGGAAACTGCGACCCAGGGTTATGAGACTGCTGCTTAGGTTGGGGATGGCTTGAACGTAGTCTATGTATGGGGCTGTGAGGTCAACGGTGAGGTTGTTAAGTGTGGGCGTTGTGGTGGGCAAGACGCTGAGCAGGGCCAGACTGGCGGTGATGGGGAGTGTGGGTGTGGGTTGAGTCGAAGGCGCGGGTACTGTGTCGTCAATGGGGATGGAGGTATTGACGAGGTTGTCTGGCAGGAGCCATGATGTCTGTTATTATTACGTGTCAGCAATGACAATAAACCACTTGTTTCGAGGTGAAATACATACCCTGTTCGTGTCCAGCTGGAACTTTCCTCTCAGGATGGTATTGGTGATGTTGTTGACAAGGTCCGCAGTGCCCATCGGACCGTTACCACCGAAGAGGTTGAAGCCAAAGCCACGGTTGGGATTATTCGGATCTCCGATAGCACTTGCTGCCGCATTGATGACGCTCTTCAGATCGGCAAGGTCCTGTACAGCGGGCGTGGCAATGGCGGTGGGAATTAAGATAATGCCGGTGACGAGCATCGTGTGGAGCATTGAGCAGGCCTTGCGGTGAGCCGAAAACATAGTAAGCTGACAATGCGACGAGCAGATACTCAGAGTTGTTAGGCGTGTAGGTGGGAGGTGTTAGAGGAGTGCCAAAGTATGCTGCTGGAAGCTAGAGGTGTCTTGAGTATATTGTTGGTGGACGAGATTCGGAGGTTGCGAAGCGTTGCTGGCTTCTTATGAGATGGGTTTGAAGCTAGAAGAAAGGGAAGCCGCGATGAGGTTAGCAAGCACGTTGTCGTGGACGAATACCGATAGGAGGTAAGAGCTATGGATCAACGGCCATATATCTGCAAGCACGACTAAAGTAATCATGGTTGCTTAGATACAATTGCCTCGATGCTCGGTTGGGCTTTCAGCAATACGGCTTCCGGATCCTCGAATTGCTCTGATTGTGTCCACGAGCACGACCCTATACCTTCCAGCCCAATTCCACTATTTGTTCCCCCACCATCAAGACTACCGGCATCACTTCAGTGTTGAGAGTCTCGGAACCTACATCTCCAGGAACCGCCTTCTTGTCGATTCGAATCATGTCCCTGAGCCCTAAGCCATCATCCTCGTCCTTGTCATTCTTACCAGTCTCTTCGTCCTCCTGCTTCTGTTGTTGCTTCTTGGCAAAGCACTAGCTAGCACCCCTTGAATGCTTAATAATTAGAGATAAGTAGCAGAGATATATAGCGCAACACGCATTTTGTGGAGCAGGTCTTGACACTTAGTTTCATTGTCGAGTATGATGCGATTGGGATCGCGAAGTGGAATGGCAACTAGATTTGCTTTCCGCTCCTTCCTTGCCAGCAAGACCCGCGGAGTAATTGTTTCATTATTAGGCTCGCCCTCTTTCTGCTCTTGTGGCTTTCTGCTGCTTTTCTGGGTACCCATGTCGTGCCCACGGGGTAGCTGTGGCGCAGGAATGGTAGACTCAAGAGGAGCTAGGGTACATGCGCAGGTGGAGAGGGTAAGTGAATACCGTCTTCATTTATAGTTCCAATCTTTTCTTATTGGCGACGCTGCGACTCTCGCAGTTCCACAGAACCCTGGTCGGTGCTAACTTATTGCAGAGTGCCCATAGAGCCTCCACTTGCTTTCTCGTACGCCCTCCACCATAACCCCATATTCGCAGCGACTAGTAGGTCCATCATCTTCAGGCCTTCGTCTTCCAAAATGATCTTTCCCAACTTTGCTTGCTTGCCACCGAAACCACCGCCCGCAAACTCTTGACCTAGAGAAAGATCCAAACGATCCGACGAGCTTCTAGCCTCTTCCGTATCTTGATCACGGCCGAGTGACAAAGACGAGTTGTTGCGACTGTGTCGCCCTCGACGGAAGAATGACGAGCGGTTTGAGGACTCTTCTCCTCTCGGGGTAGTACCTTTTGGACTACTCGGAAGGTTGAATCTTACTTCACTAACCGTCATGGCTGTGGGCGGTGCTCCTTGGAGCCCTGGAACAATATGTCGACACTGTTGTACCAGTCAGCATCATCTGTGGAGGCATTGCGTTGGTATAAGTGAAGCCACCTTTAAAGATCCCCCACCTATTCCTGTGACGAACTCGCATCGGCCATTCCACGGACTTGTAAAGACGTAACCACGGAAACTCGTTTGCTTATCGGAAACTTGGATGCTACCGTACGTCTGTTCCTCCCGTGTCACGAATGGAGGGGTGGGAGGAGGCCGCACATCTATCGGCGCAGAGCTGGGCTGCGCATGATAGCTACCTCTCGAGTCCGGGCGTCCGGTGTTGTAATCACGGGAATTGAGTTTCCTGTGTCCAAAACCACCTGCATGCTGTGATCCTTCCATCCAGATGCGTCGGCGAAACACATTCTCGTTCTCGTTCGCTGACAAGTGACTTCCCGTCTGTAGTGATTGGATAGACGTGCCACTATCTCGACTAATCAAAGGAGGCTTGCTGGTGGTGTCGGAATGGAGAAATTTGGAGTAACCCGGATTGAAAACTTCGATGTACATTGGCGCTCCGACCTTTTTCCTGGTGCTAGGATCATTCGATGTCGGAGACGAAATATCTAGGACAGGCGGATCTTGTATGCGAGCAACATTCCATTGCGCGCCAGATGCAGGATCTCGCCGGATCAGGATGAGAGACGCACTAGCACGTGATGGGTTCTCCGATCGCCTGCGCGGTGAGGTAGTCGGTCTTTGGTTTTCCTGTTGATATTGGCTGGAATCGAATGAACGTCGTGGGCTATGGCTAAACTCTGGAACGAGCGTTGCGGGCCTTCGCGCATAGTTGCCTGCGTCGATGTTTTGGTTGTTTGAATAGTTATTGATGGGCGCGAGAGTGCTAGGAACAGGTTTTCGGACGGGCGCTGTAGTGAGGCCGGGTACCGCTTTCCTTGGGACGACGGGTGTAGAGACAGAGTTGGAAGAAGTTTGACCCTGTTGTGTATAGTCCGGATCCTGAGGTTGGGGAGGGTCGACAAGGTAGGCATCCTCTGGTTGCTCAACATGGACAAAATAAAGCGAGCTTGTTATGTCTTCTGCGGTCACCACCTTTTCCCGCGGCTTCATCGGAGATAAGAAGACATCTGAAGCGAGTTAGACTTACATCGGGAGGATACATGTCAGCAGCCGTACCTCTGCTGCCAGGAACACGGGCGATGTACAGTACGAGTGGCTCATGCGTCTCATGGGTAGGATTCCTTGGATAAGCTGGTGGGTTGGAAGCAAGAGCGGTAAGCGACGAGAGGGATCTAGCCTCGATGATTGGTGTAGCCATTCGAGCGAAAGACAATGGCCGTGTTGATAGTCAACCAGCGCTGAGGTGGTTGCTTGTTAGGTGGCCACTGGTCGTCTTCAGGGCATTGCCTAGGATATATTAAAGGCAAACAATGACGAGGTTGTGCTTGTGTTCGGGTGGCTGTGCGTGCGGACGCGTCTCCACCGACTATTCATGTACAGCAAATAGGTGGTCTTGGCCTATGGTCGAAGAGCGCGAGAGACAAGCGGATCTGACAGACGCGCATCATCCATGGATTCGCGGCGCTTTGCGGGCAGCAGACGAGGCTGATGCTGGTGAAGGAGCCGCCTGGAGCCTGGAGCCCGGAGCACGCGAGCCCGCTTCGCGTTAAGCCCAACTGAGCGGTGGCTGGGGCGGTGGCTTTTGATTGGTTCTGCAACCAAGTATCCTAGCGCTGTGAAAGTCTGCGAAATCTTGGCCCTCGTTTTGACCTCGATTTTCGCGACCCGCACACGACACGCTCGCCCCGCCAACTCTACGCCCTGTACCCTTCGGAACAAGTACAGACTGTGTTACGCATAGTGCACTGTGTCTATTGTATACGCAATGGTCGACAATCTCGAGGTATGCACCGGGAACGACTCCTGCCGGCCGTTCTCGCCGCTAACTGAGAGCTGCAGGAGCGCCTGAAGAGCCATGCTCGTGCCTTTGAAGGCCTTATGTCTTTGATACCCGCCAAAGACTACTACGGGAAGGATGAGAGTATCACTAGCGTATGCATCTCTCCGCCTCTAGGCCTCCGCTTTATGCTGACATGATGTCTGCAGACGCAATGGCAAAAGAAAGGGAAGAAGCAGACCCTCGAGGAGCGACAAGCAGCCAAGCGCGCGAAGTTGGATCCTGCCTCTCACAAAAGCGCCAAAGACGTCATGGACGAAAACGCGCTAAAACGGAAGCGCGAATTGGAGGGTGAGGAGGTATCCGAGCCCGAGTCGTCCGACCTCGACATGGACATCACAAAGGAGAAGCCTCTTGAGGGAATCAAGAGCAAGGCAAAGAAGCAAAAGACGCAGCCCGTCGAGCCAGAAGTCGACGAAACCGAAGAGGCTGCTGAGACGCGGGCTTTATCAAAGGCGGAGGCTAGGGCTGCGGCGAAAGCAGAGAAGCGAAGGGAGAAGAGGAAGGAGAAGCAGGAGAAGAACAAGAAAAAGGAGGAAGCCAAGAAAGCGCAGCAGGCGTCGTTCCAAGATCTCGCTGCCGCCAAACAACCCGAGGAGGACGAAGCCGAGGAAGAAGACGATTCTGCAGACGAACTCGAACATCCAGACGAACGCATAGAAGCTTTGGACGTCAGCGGTCTCGTCGAAGAGGGTCAGTCTACCGCTCCCTCCACTGCTGCCAATTCCAACTCCTCTACAGCCTCGGTCGCCTCGGCCGCTTCATCAAACTCTTCATTACCCCAGTCTGGCGAAGAAGTACCACAGAAGAAAGCCAAGAAACCGTACACAATCGACCCGCAAAAGCATGAAGATTTCCGAGCTCGATTGAACGCAAAGCTAGAAGCCATGCGTGCGGCGCGAAAGGCTGATGGCCCAGACGGACGTCCTGCACGGAATCGAGCAGAGCTAATCGAGGCACGACGGAAAAAGGAGGCCGAGAAGAAGGCCGCGAAGAAAGCCCTTCGTCAGGATGCGAAAGAGGACGAGGCACGACAGCAGGCAGAGGAGCAGCTCGCGCGGATAAGAGGCGGTTCGGGCTCTCCTTCCGTGTTCCCAGCGAGGTCGCCGGAGCACGAGCGCAATTTCAACTTTGGCAAGATTGCATGGGACGGCGCACAGCTTGAGGGGAATCTCTCTGGATTCATCGAGTCCAAGAAGAAAAAGGGCAAATCAGACGCGAAGACTGCACTAGAGGCTGCGCAGAAGAAACAGGCTCGTCTTAATGCCTTTGACGAGAACAAGCGCAAAGACATCCAAGAGAAGGACCTATGGCTCGCCGCCAAGAAGAGGGCACAGGGCGAGAAGGTGTTTGACGACGTCAATCTTTTGAAGAAGAGCCTCAAGCGTCAGCAAAAACAGAAAGACAAGAGCAAGCAAGAGTGGAAGGAGAGACTTACCAACGTCGACCAAGGAAAGGCAGCGAGACAAAAGAAGAGAGAGGAGAACTTGAAGAAGCGCAAGGAAGAGAAGGGCCAAAAGGGTAAGAAGAAGGTCAAGAAGCCTGGCAAGAAAGTTACGAAGCGACCGGGCTTTGAGGGTACGTTCAAGGCGAGGTGATCATGAGGCTGGGCGGAATGACGGTACATAAAAGGAAAGGGTGGTGGCATGCGTACTATTGGAAGGCATTTGGCGTTTGATACCATATCATGGCAGGCATCGTATGAGCGTTAGGAGTATCAGGGTCTTGAATATTACGATGTCTTTTCCCCGAGTGTATTAGTTCACATGTCAATGCTGTCTCGCGAATCAATAGCAATACATCCAACCAGGCCCTTGACTGCAGTTAGTACACGCATTGTATACACACACATGTCCTCGACATGTTGAATATCGCCACACTTGTTGAAGATGGTCCCTTCTTGTACTGATGCATTGACATATGAAACCCGACTGGCCGTGTCAGGCGGAACCGCTCCTCTTATATATACAGTAGTTTCGCATCACTCCCATTCATTATCTGTAAGGCGCATCCGCACGAGCAGCAGCGGCGATCTCAGGCTCCCACTTGTCTCCATTTGCCAGCAACTTCTCCTTGTTGTAAAGTAGCTCCTCTCGTGTCTCGGTCGCGTACTCAGCGTTGGGTCCTATATCATGTTAGCACGTGGTCCCAGAGCTCTCGGGAGACGTGGACATACCCTCAACGATGGCGTCGACTGGGCAGCTCTCCTGACAGAGACCGCAGTAGATGCACTTGGTCATGTCGATGTCATAACGCGTGGTCCTCCTGCTACCGTCCATGCGCTCCTCAGCCTCGATTGTGATGGCCTGCGCAGGGCAGATGGCCTCGCAGAGCTTGCAAGCAATGCAACGCTCCTCACCCGTGGGGTACCGTCGCAGAGCGTGCTCGCCTCGGAAGCGGGGCGAGATGGGGCCCTTTTCGAATGGGTAGAAGATGGTGTATCTTCAGAAACGTCAGATTGCGTATCCCGATTGTCTAGCGTGCTCGCAGCCTGCGCAGTTGAGTACTTACGGTGGCCGGAAAAACTGCTCCAGCGACACATACATGCCGCGGAACATCTCCATGAGCAGGAAGTATTTGCCAGCGCGGTCCAATGCACCTTCTCCTTCGTCCCATCGCTTCGGCTTTGGTAACCGGAAGCCTGGCGGTGGGGGTCCTGCTGGGGTGGCGGCTCGGGATAGAGTGGTAGAGAAGAAGGCGACGGTGGCGGGCGAGGGGAGGCGTCCTGACGCGAACTGTGGTGACCGGAGCAGCGTGGCAGCTGGGCGGCTGCGCGCAAGCATTGTCAATGGCTTTGCGCTGGCCATTGTGAGCGTGGTGGAGTCGCTGGCGGGTTTGGGGGGGTGTTTGCTGGCGGATATGGAGGTTGTCGTCAAGCTTGAAACTTGAGGTCGTCGCTTGTAACGCGGAAGCTGCGATTGGCCGAGAAATCCAACGATGGCAACAACAGTGGGAGGCAACTTCAGGGCCAGAGCTTCGTACTGGGTGATATCCAAGGGCCGGTGAAGGGATTCCAAGTCTTATTTAGACAGCTGTATTGGCTGTTGTGACAATTCAAGGTGCGTCTGTTTACTCGTACTGAAATGCTTCTTGACGGCTGACTAACGTAATGTAACTTTAGTCTGAAGTTCTAGTCGAGCATCAACATCACCACCACCACCACCGACCTTGCTACCTCGCACGACACCCTCCCAACCCGTCACAATGTTCCGAACAGCACTTCTCAGGTCCGCCCGGTCCGCCGCCCGCGCTGCCCCACGATGCCAGGCCGCAATGGCTCGCCCCGTTGCGCGAAGCTCTTTCGTCCAGCCAAAGCAAATGAACCCCTCCGTATACTTCCAGGCCGTACGATGCTACGCTGCGAGCGCTGGTCTGTCAAAAGATGAGGTCACTGGCAGGATAATGGACCTTCTGAAGAACTTTGACAAGGTAACGGTTATGCGACTGGGATTTTCAGGCAGTGGCTAACACAGAAGCAGGTCACCGATGCTTCCAAGGTAGCTACCGCCCGCGTGTGAGGGGCTCAGAAATAAATACTTACCATGTATAGCTGAACGCCGAATCGCACTTCCACAACGACCTCGGTCTCGACAGTCTGGATACCGTAGAAGTAGTCATGGCAATTGAGGAGGTTAGTCGGTGCGCGCGCGGTACATAGAAGGCAAATCTGACAACGTGGTAGGAGTTCAGCATTGAGATTCCCGACAAGGAGGCCGATGCCATCCACAGCGGTATGTTTCCAAAGCGCAGAGTCAGATTTATACATACTGATGATATCACAGTCAAGCAAGCAGTGGACTACATCATGGCTCAGCCTGATGGTGAGTTGTAACTTGAAGATTATAACGCTGATCTAAACTAACCATCTTGCAGCCCACTAAATTATATTGGGATCCGCGCTGAGTGAGAGATGATGGATGTGGACTTGGTAGTCGGTCCTACCGGCATCGCTATATATATGCCTCCTTGTAAAACAGTCGCCTGGGTCGGCACCGTGTACTTCTGATAGAATTGACGCTATCCACCTCCCATTGCTTTGGCTATTGCGTTGTTGGGCGCCTATGTTACTTGATGATTGAGGCGTGCGTAACTAATCTTGGCATTCCGAGACCGAGCCCTCTCCGCTGATAGATGTGGCACGAGAATCAACCCCCGACTCGAAACCTGCATAAGCGCGTTACAATAACCCCTTCATCTTTACGTCGCCGTAATCTGCTACCCTCTCTTACATCGCCTTCACCGAGAGTCCCACATAGTCCGACACCGCGTATGCGCAGCCCAAGCGCCCTCATCCCTGCGCCCGTTGAGGAGCATCACCCATAATTCCAACATACACTCCCCACCAGTTCCACAACCACACCTGATGGCTTCTAGCTCTGGTCTGACGCGCCGGAGAGGAGGAGGCGGCGGCGGCGGCGCTGCTGGCAACGGCGAGGACGAAGGCAGCCGGGTCAGCTCGCCAGCACCCAAGCGCAACGACGACCGCACCCCCGAAACCTCCTACGAAAGCTCCGAGAACGGCCACAAGATCGCATTCGATCCCCGGGATATCAGCGAAAATGCAGAGAGGAGCAAACAGCCCAAGCTGACGCTCATGGAGGAGATCATCCTCATGGGACTGAAAGACAAACAGGTGTGTACACCGCAGGCTGCGGGCGGGCTGGCTAGGGGCAGCAGGCTGATAAGTGAGAATAGGGATACCTGTCGTTCTGGAACGACAACATCTCCTATGCGCTACGAGGGTGCATTGTCATAGAATTGGCCTTCAGAGGCCGTGTGAGCATGCAGAAGGACTCGAATCGGCGACGCTTCCCCCTCGCAGACAGGGTCATCGAGGTCATTGACGACACGTTGACTGGAGAGGTCCTGCTGGATGAGGCTCTGAAGATGATGAAATCGAGCGAGAAGATGAGCGTCAACTCGTGGATCGACCTCATGAGTGGTACGTTCACGGCGCGCATACCAAGGCGGGTGCTCGACACTAACTATACATACAGGAGAGACATGGAACCTCATGAAGATCGGCTACCAGTTGAAGCAAGTACGCGAACGGCTATGTAAAGGCCTTGTCGACAAGGGCATCCTGCGCACCGAAAAGAAGAACTTCCTCCTGTTCGACATGGCTACACACCCTGTCGCAGATGGCGGCGCAAAGGAGGAGATTCGACGCAGAGTCCGGAACGTCCTTACCAACCGCACCGTAGTCCTGCCCGGCAGCCAATTCCTGCCGGAAGAGTTGGAGTTCAGGGTGCTCCGAACAATCACCATGGTCTGCGCTGCCTATGCTGCCAACGTACTAGAGAACGCCTTGACGACTTTGGGTCACGAAGCGCGGGAGCGGGCTTTCGCTCAGGTGGACGAATTGCTGGCAGAATATTCACAGTGGCCCTTTGCAAAGAGGCAGGGAGGCTCGCAGGGTGTGGGCGCGAACTTGGGTCAGCTCATCACGGACGAAGTCAACGGTTCCAAGGATAAGGAGCTTCAGCTTGAGGCAAGTCAATTCCGTCTTCTTTCTTCCTAAAATGCCGACAGAGCGCTAACAATGGTATAACAGGTTGTTGCTGCGTGCTTGAGTGTGTTCACTCGACTTGACTCGCTGCTGTGAGCGGAGAGGACGTATCAAATGCAGTGATATACTGAGCTGCAGGGAGGCGCAAGCCTCAGCAACAGCAAACCTGGACGTCTGGAGTATCTACCGCCAGCAGATCAGACGCATATAGCCGGCGAAGTTGTAAGCGGCGGCGTGTCCGGGCCGGGACTGGAAAAATGTAGGGTATTGTCAGTTTCTAGCATGGATGCAACTTCGACGGATCGGGAGGCGAGAGCGTCGGAATGCGATGACGAGGTGTACTACCAGACGCTTCTTCTTCTCTTCTACTAGGCGGCTCTTTCCATCAAATACAACCTTTATTCAATAACGAACAAGGCACATTACACGGTGGCTTGTACTCGAAGCTTGCCTGTTCTGGGTATGCGCGCTAGCATCCGTCATGGCGTCACACGTGATGAGTGCGTGGAGACGATGGAGTGCGAGGGCAGTCATGTGGAACAGTCGGTAGGAGGATCATGGCGTCTGCTCTGGTGAAAGAAACCACGCCTAGCAGAGGCCGTGGCTGCGTTGCAGCGTGCCGGCCAGCTTCAGTGTGTGCTCGGTATGGGCTTTGGCTGGCTCGGCGCTTGCAAGCGGCGGAACTGGCTGCTTTGGCGCAAATCCATCAATGCCTCTGCCTGACACACAACACATCTCGATTCCGAGCTTATCCACGGCCGCGACCCCGCCCAAGGTACCGCAGCAGGTGTTTCGCCGATTTAGGTTTCCTGCCCATACTCTCGCCTGTGAAAGGCTTACGGACGGGCTGCTGCTGCGCGCTTGACTGCCCGATCGGCACTTCTTTCCCTGGACAGCCAAACAGAGGCCCAGCCCAGCCCTGTGACCTGTGACGACGCGCAAACTGCATGCTGCCAAAGGTATGTGTTTATTCCCATTGCTGCTATCTGTTCTCGTGACGGCGGTGCGATGGATGCGCTTTCTCGAGATGGCGGCGCTGTTGTTGCTGTCGCCATTGCATCGCATCGCGCACCCGCCCCCTTCCTCTGCCACGCGCGACCGCATGGGACGCCGCCCCAATGACCCACACAAGCCTCCATCATTCCTTCCAGCCTCTGTGCCTCGGCTCTAACCAGGGCAGCAACACGCAGGTCGCTCCTGCCGCGCGCATTACAATTCACCACGCGATGCCCTCTCCGCCGCTAGCCGACTCCCAAGCCCTCGATCCCGCCCACGGCGCGTCCACAAACGGCAACAGCAGTGAAGGTGCTGTCCAGCCCGCAAACGCCCCGACCAGCATCAATGGACCCGACAGCGCGTCCAACGAGAACAACGCGATCCGGGACGGAAAGCAGAAAGCCAAGGCCGTCATGGCGGCCTCTGGCCTGAACCTCGCCGGCACGCAAGGCGACATGGCATCGCCAGCGCAGCCCGAAGCCATCAACGGCGCGTCGCCCAGTAGAAAGCGATCGCGTTCGGGAACCCGCAAGTCCTCACACACGCCTTCCCACGACGATGGCGCCAAACCCACAGCCTCGCAGGCCCATCTCCTCAATCGATACATTGCGCGCGACCTCCTCGACAGCGTAAACAAGTACGAGCGCAACAAGCATTCCGAGAAGGTCTATGGCGAACTCAACGATCTGCGCCATTTCTACCGCGACGAAGTATATCCTGTCCGGCGACAGAACCCCGGCGCCATCTTTGGATATGGCTACGCTGGCTACGGCAACGGCGTGACCGACATACCACCCGATCCAAGAGACCCGCGGGCCCTGCCGCAAACGAAGCTGCTATACCCTGAACACGCCAAGCGCGCCGGTCGTCGACTCGCACCCCAACTCAAGGTTTCAAAGGAGAAGGGGTTGCAGCAAGCAGACCAGATCGAGGAGCTTGTGCCTGTGCGTTTAGACATTGAATTGGACAGACTAAAGCTACGCGACACTTTTACCTGGAACCTCCACGACCGCGTTACCAACCCCGTGCTCTTCGCCCAGACCCTCGTCGAAGACTTCCAAATACCACCCGAATTACGCCAAAACGTTATGCAACAAATCGATCGCGAAATCCACGAGCAGGTACAAGACTACTACCCGCATGCTTTCTTCGACGACGAGCCGTTAGACCCCCATCAACCATACTCGGCATACAAGAATGACGAGATGCGGATATTAATTAAGCTGAACATCACCATCGGCCAGCACACACTGGTAGACCAGTTTGAGTGGGAGATCAACAACCCTTTGAATGCGCCGGAGGAGTTTGCAAGACAGATGGCTGCGGATCTATCGCTCTCCGGAGAGTTCACCACAGCTATTGCGCATTCCATAAGAGAGCAGTGCCAGATGTTCACAAAGAGTCTATACATTACGGGACATCCTTTCGACGGGCGACCAGTTGAAGACACAGACATTCAAGACAACTTCTTGGCCTCACCGCTCCCCTCTGTGTTCCGTCCGATGCAATCCACAAAGGACTATCAACCATACCTCTACGAACTAAGCAACGCTGATTTGGAACGAGCCGAACTATCCATTATGCGCGAACAGCGACGTCAGAAACGGTCCGTCAACAGACGTGGTGGCCCTGCTCTGCCAGACCTCAAAGACCGCCAACGAACTGTGCGCACCTTGGTAGTTTCGTCAGTCCTGCCTGGTGCTGCGGAGACCATTGAGGAGAGCCAACTTTTCAAGGCCACGCGCAAGGTCAGAGAGGGCCGCCGTCGTGGTGCAGAGGGCAGTTCAGATGATTCAGATAGTGACGATTCAGTAATGGAATCTCCTGCGCCTGCACAGATGACAGGTGGTACTGCTCGAACCCGTGGTATGCGCGGAGCTGCTACTGCTGCCCAAGCCGCCATGCGATCCGCTATCGGGAGATCAGCAACTCCTGAAGTGTCTAATATTCAAACCCACCATGAGCCTCGGGCGTCCAGATCTCTACGATACGAAGCGCGAGAAGAGAGCGTCTCTGAACCTACATCACTCATAGTCAAACTCCGCATATCGGCAGCAAAGTTCAGGGAGTGGCAGAGGAACCCAAAAGCTTTCGCAAAGCCCGCTTCGACTCCCATGATGGCGCCCTCGCAACCACCAGCTCGAAGTACGCCTACCGCCAATTCAATGCCACCTCCACCATCACCAGCCATGCCTCCTCGCTCTACCCCGACCATACCAGCCTCTGTCGAAGCTTCGCCGAAACCGCCTGCCACACCCACACCAACGACACAAAACAAGCAATGGCAATACAGGCCAGACGGCTCATTGGAGGCACCTTGGCCAACGCCTGCCCCTTCACAACATGTAAAATGTCTCCTTGCCTTGCGTGTAGATTTCTAGCTGACCCGTATTAGCCTCCCACTCCTCCGTGGCTTCAACAAGCACTTCAAGAACTACGTGATCGAAACCCCGGCGAGCTCTTCGAATCTACCATGCGCTACGCCGTCATGAATGAGCGTCACGAGGACCCAAAGACTGGCGAAATCGTGTCCAGACAAGTCAAGCTGGATACACTGTCTGCAAACGCGCCCCTTCCAGCCAACCACAAAGCATATTTCCTGCCGCGAATTCGATGCATAGATTGCCCAGGCAAACTGTACAATGCTGGACCCGAGCAGACAGTCAGCAATTTCGAATTACATCTGAAGAATCGTGTACACATGGAGAACGTGCGCAAACGGACTGGTCAGCCTTTGTAGGCTTAGCATCTAGCTGCGCGAACAGGAAATGATATTCAGAAGCATAGCGGGTTCTTTTTGATATATGCAAGCGCATTTTAGGGTATAAGATTCCGTGTAACAAAAACAGCGCATCAATTGGGAGCATATGGAGTTGCGCATACAGACAACGTGCTGGTGCATCGGCGTTCTCATTTGCCGGCTACAACTTCGGACATCAGTAGCCCCATGTTGGATTGTCATTTGGAAGAGTGGACACAATTGCGAATTTCGGCCTTTGTCCGAGGCTACTCCAAGTACCTTCCTACTTCTTTTAGTTGCCGGTGTCGTTTGTAAGGTATAAGTAGGGTTGGTAGTCTTCAACGCAGCGATGTAAGTAGACGTCAATCACAGTTGTTCGTATCACCAAAGCTGTGCCACTGCCTTCTCCTCGACATCGTGAAGGTCTCTGTGCACCGGGGCTGTCCCAATTTCCTTTGCAATTGCTAGCAACGAAGACATCATCTCCGCTTCCAACGATTGATTCGTCACGTGCTCGGACCCGGCTATACTTGGTCCACCGTCATGATGCTCAAAGCAACCCTTCTTGTCACCACTCTCCTCGCCCTCATCATGAGAGCTCACGCTGCCACTCTTCCGGTTCGGATTCTAACCCACAACATCCGTTATGCCGCCAACCCACCGGCCATAGGCGAGAAACCCTGGTCCACACGCAAACAGCTGATGCTCAATGAGCTGCACTACAACACTCTACACAACCCCGAAGCCTTTATATGTCTCCAAGAAGTACTCAATGAGCAAATGGTTGACATCATGGCCGGTCTTGGCAACGAATGGGCCTACATTGGCGTAGGCCGAGACGACGGCAAAACCAAAGGCGAATACAGTCCAGTCATCTACCGCAAGGCTGTGTGGGAACTAGTAACATGGCAGACTGTCTGGCTAAACGAGAATGGTGCCGTAGGGAAGAAAGGTTGGGATGCTGGATCCGTCCGAATCGTCACGATCGGCACATTCAAGCACAAGCAAAGCAAGAAGACCATGGTAGCCATGTCCACACACTTTGATAATTCAGGCGCCATCTCACGCCGCGAATCTGCGAAGATTATCGAGAAGGTCGTTGCGAATGTCACATCACCTGCTGCCAATGGCTCATCCGCCACCTTACCCTTCTTCCTGGCTGGCGATCTCAACTCTGAGACTTCGGGTGAGGCATGCAAGATTTTGAATGACGGCTCGTCTATCATGCAAGATACAAAGGAGCAGGCTATGTGGTTGTACGGAGACACGAACACTTATACAGCTTTCGATGACAAGACGAAGACGCTGATTGACTTTGTATTTGTGGGACCGAGGGGAAAGGGTGATTGGGTGGTTGAGGGGTATAGTGTGTTGCCAAACAAGTTTGAGGATGGAGTTTATGCGAGTGATCATAGGGCGGTTGTTGTGGATGGGGTGATGAAGATTTAAGGTTAGACCTTTCTTTCATTGTCTGGGATCAAGACTGTCATTGGCGTGGGATCGATTACACGCGTATGTGCAATACCTAGAAAGACGGCTAGCTATCTGACAGTAGTGAAATGGCTTTGCATTCCCACCTGTGTCAGATCATGCAGCAGATTCGGAATTCCTCCACACTAGCCCAGGTGACTACAAGCCCAATGTCTAGATGCAAGCAGTTTGATTTACCTTGGGAAGAAAAGCAGGTCGAGTGTGACGTTGTCAGGCGATCGTCGTCATTGGACTTTGGCTAAGCGAAAGCGCGAAAGTAACCCCACTGAGGGGCTAGTCTGTGAACACAGGAACGACCTCGCGCACCACTCCAATTCTAGCTCCAGACCATCTTCCTACACTCAACTATACTCAAGATGGCCGAACCAGCAGCTGTCGGTAAGCTCAATCCTTCTTCCCTGTACATGTTCGTCGACATGGGAAGCTATTTAGACAAAGACATAGCTCGGAACACAGTTTTGTCTTGTCAATGAGTCGTAGAAGCTAACCTATATTGCAGACTACACTATGGCGAACCCGGATACTATCACCAAGTACAAGGTCGCTGCCGACATCTCCCAGAGAGTCCTCAAGGAAGTCTCCGGTAGGGCGCTCTTCAAGCTCGCGCTTACTTCACGCGCGTAAACAAAGACATAAACTGACCGGTTCAGGGTGGATTGCCGCCGATGCGAGCATTGTCGAGCTCTGCGAGCGCGGTGACAAGCTCCTGGACGAGGAGGTTGCCAAGGTTTACAAGGGCAAGAAGGTCCTGAAGGGCATTGGACACTGCACTACCATCTCCCCAAGCGCCTACATCACCCCGTACACACCACTCAAGTCCGACACCGAGGAGGCCGCTACGACACTGAAGGAGGGAGAGGTGGTCAAGATTCAGTTGGGCGCCCAGATCGATGGCTTCTGCGCAATTGTTTGCGACAATGTCATCGTAGGCGCCTCCGACGAGGTCACTGGACGGGAGGCAGACCTCATTCTGGCTACACACCACGCAAACGAGCTGCTGTTGAGGTTGATGGTCCCTCCAGGCTTGGTCCCCCACGGCGATGAGGAAGAGCAAAAGAAGGCCGCGTCAAAGAAGCCCTACACTCAGAGCCAGATGACCAACATGCTTGAGAAGGTTGTCAAGGCGTACGGTTGCAATCTCGTCGAGAGCACCACCATCTGGCAATTCGACCACAACGAAATCGAGTCTAAGAAGAAGATCATTCTTGCACCCGGCGAAGGCGTCAGGGGTGAGGGTCTTCCTGAGGTCGGCGAAGTGTGGGGTGTTGAGATGGGTGTCAGTCTCGGAAGCGGCAAGGTCAAGAACAACGGCAACAGGACCACTCTGCACCGACGTACAGCCACCACCTACCAGCTCAAGCGCCCTACTTCGCGAGGCCTTTTGTCTGAAGTAGTCAAGAAGTTCGGTACCTTCCCCTTCAGTCTGCGACAGCTTGAGGACGAGAAGAGTGCCAAGGTTGGTGTTGTCGAGTGTGTTCGCACTGGTGTACTTCGCCAGTACGAAGTTGTCGTCGACAAGGACAACCAGCCCGTAGCTAGGTTGTTCACCACTGTTGGTAAGTTCTAGGATCCCTCCCCCTGCTTGATCCCTGTTCAGGAAATGCCCGGTGTTGGGCGATGTGGCTAATTGTTCGATGTCTAAATGACCAATCCTTTTGCTGAGGGCAAAGGGACCTACGGGTAGCTTCGCTAGCTAACGTTTCGACAGCGATCAACAAGAACGGCATGCAGCGCCTAGCTCAACCTGCTGCCATTGACACCTCCAAGTATAAGTCTGACAAGAAGATCGAGGACGAGGAGATCCTCAAGATTCTGGAACAGCCCATTGGCAAAACTTCAACAAAGAAGAACAAGAAGAAGAAGAAGAAGAAGCCTGCGAAGAAGGCCGCCGAGGGCGGTGCTGCTGCCGAAGAGGAGGAGAGCGACGATGAAGAGTAGTTGTAGTTTCTAGGGAACCTTGACGCCATACCAGCCTGTCGACTATGAAACTAGATGGCACGGACTGTTTTGAGACCGCAAAAACGGCGGGACCGGGAACAAATTCGGCAGATGACCTAGGTCTGATGTGCCTTGCCCTATGGTCACGCACGTGATGATGTAGAAGCAATAGCAATCCACACAAAAAGATCAGTTTTCTGGACACTGCCTATCATAGCTTCTGCCTGTTAAAGATTGATTCAGAATCTGATAGATGACAGACTCGCACTCGACATGTGCCTCCATGATCTGCGGAATGAGACCGTGCATGTCAACGCATCCCTAGTCTCCAAACACAGCTTCAACACACCTAATGCATCAGCAACCTGTAGAGCAGAGCATACATATGTTATATCAGGAGAAGGTTCATATTCGGAACATGTTGGTTTGGGAGAGTAAGATTGTGGTGAACTATGTCGCGTAGTTGTTTGTGTTTTTACTCAGCTCTGTTTGTCCCTCACACTACTGTCCTGTATGCACCAGAGATGGCTACGCTAGCACATGCTCAAGAGATCTTTGATTAAACTAGATGATAGGTCGTATCGATATCGTGGTCTTCCATGTAAATAGCCGCCACAGTAAGAGGTGAGGCAGAATGCGTAAGCGGACTCAACCCCTGAGTGAATGATGTTCAGACTTGCTTGTCCATTGGGAGTATTGTAAAGGAGACTCGAATACAACAGCGAGAATCCTATCTCTTTCCGAGTACGTCTTTGGAAATCGCGTGGCGACAACTGAGGGTTACGATTGGTGAAGGTGAAATAGGCATATCAGGACGAAAAGCGGATATGGGCATCGTGGATTCCCTCTTGTAAAGTCTGACCACCACCTTTATGCACCACTTTTGTCAGCATTAAGAAACCGATAGAAGGATCGAAGAAGCTCTTGCCTACGAGTAAATGCAACACCAGGCTCCTGCAAAACAATGCGATATTTGCAGATGCGTAGGGGGCTGACATAATAAGAAGGCCCGTCCAAGCGTCCAGGGCACCCTCGAACAACCTTCAACAACTCTCGATCTTCCACTACAAACCCACCACAACGGGCACGGCATTGCGGCGTATTTAATTCTCGGCCGACACGTGAAGTGAGTCTAGTCATGTCCACATTTACTACAGCGCGCTGACCAAATTGTAGTTTCGCCATGCCGGCCCTCCGCAAGTCTCTCCGGGAGCCGCGCGACTTTCGATCGCAACAAAGGTCCAGCATCACACCCTACGCCTCACCTACCAGCACACCGAGCGAGTCCACCAACGAGAAGAAGCAACGTTCAATCACCGAATGGACTGAACCCCAACCGCAAACTCTCGCCCCGTCATTCGAAGAGCACGGTTTTGCGCGGCACGGCGTCTTGGAGAATATGGCCCCCCTCGGTGTGCCCCCAAAGGCAAAGGACAAACAGCGCGCGCGCGCTCTCGATGGGCCGCCGACTGCTCGACACTCGCTATTGGGCAAGAGCGCGACTTTTGGTGGTGACGAGGTTGGGTCTACGCCAGAGGTCACTCCAGCTCCTGAGCTCGAGCCAGACGACTCAGAGCGGCAAGAGGAGGACGAGATGCAGGTCGGATTTCCTATGCTCGAAGACGACGAGGATGATGACTACGAGCCCAAGACGAAAGCGAAGAAGAAGGTGAAGGTGTCGAAAACTCCTGTCAGGGGCAAAACCCCGGTGCAGAGCAAGACACCTGTAAATGGCAAGACGCCCGTTAAGAACGGTCACACCAAGAGCGCCTCGGTTTCGGCGAGTCCGGCAGTACAGGCTGTGTCCATGTCGGAGCCAGTTGAGGCTGCAACTCAGCGTATCCAGATCGCTGTCAATGATGCCATTTCCAAATCCAACAGCAACACAGGCAAGCGTTACGTGGGCATTGCCCTGCGGCGCGCCTACGAGCAAAGCAAAACAGACTCCGATTTGGCAGACGCGATCGAATCAGTCATTCATAGGAAGAGCACCAGCGAGCAGCTCTACCGATTTCGCAAGTTCATCAAGCAGTTCAAGCAAGAGGAAAAGACGAGGTTGGGCTTGAGCAAAGACAGGCACTATGACCAACAGGCCGCGGTGAACCATGGAGCCTCATTCTTCAGTCAGCAGCCATCCCCAAGAGCCAGCAGTGAGATCGTTCCTAATGACTCTGTCTCGGCTGTCAACGATTATCAGGATAGACAGTTCATGAACTCTACTAGTGCGGCTACAAACTTCTCGCACAAAGCTCTGCAATCAGCTCTTGATCAAAGTTCAGGTCAGGTACCACCTCACCCGTTCAGTACCGCGCCCGCTCTTCCAGCGACTGCTGATACCTCGGCTGAGTCAACGCCGAGAGTGCCATCTAAATCGCCCCGAAAACGAACCGCCACCAATGGAACTCTGGCGCCGGATTCTGCAATGGAAGTAGACGGAGGACTGTCTACTACAGCACCCACTCCAGCAGCAAGGACGCCGGAGACTGGCGCGAGCGATTCTGAGCTATCAGACGTCAACGAAGAGATCGTCCAGAAAGGCCCTCCAGAGCCTGTGCAGGTCAATGGAAAGCCCGCGGCACTTGTGCCAGTCGCAGCACCGAAGAAGGGAAAGAATACCGCACATGCACGCGCTGCTAAGAAGATGAAGGGCAATGCTGGGAAGCTATTCGGGAAGCATGCCCACAAGCTACAACCACTGACCGCTGAACAGCAAGCAGAAGATGATCGACTCTATGAGATGCGACAAACTATGGTGGATGAGCAGCCTTACCGCAAACTTGAGCGGTTCCCTCCTGTCATCTCTGATGTTCGCTTTGATGACGAGATTCTTGAGACTGAGTCTCTGACCGAGTCTCAGATTGCGGTGGGGCCACCTGTTGATTCTGACCAACCCCGACGCGCTGGACGAGTTCCAAATCATGGCACCAAGCGTCTGCGAGAGGATCCTTCACGGCTCTCCTCACCTCAGTTTGAACCGGCTGCATCGTCGCGCCCTTCAACGCCAGCAGTGGGACCGGCACCTAAGCGGGTCAAGCTCACTAACGGGCAAGGCGCCAGGACGAAACGATCGTAAGTAGTTTCAGCTCATCTTCTCAGCATTCTTGTTATTTCCTCAGTGTTGGTCGATGCATGTACCCGCTTTAGCACAAAGCCGTAAGCGTCGACAGAGCAAGCTCTACGTGTTTGCATCGTACATTCCTGTACACGCCATCAAATCACTACAAGACTAACGTTACACGTATAGGCCGGTCAAAAACCGAGATGCAGGACCTATTGCTGGTGTAGCCTTTACTGGTGGTGGTGGTTCGAGACAGCTGGGGCCTGATGACAACGACCCGGTAAGTGCCACTGGAAATTTCTAAGCATCCAACCACACGATTCCTCTTCCACCACACAACCCATCAACAACATTTTCTCATTTTCATCCCCAACA
The DNA here is from genome assembly GCA_002796735.1 of Alternaria brassicicola. Lineage (NCBI taxonomy): Eukaryota > Fungi > Ascomycota > Dothideomycetes > Pleosporales > Pleosporaceae > Alternaria > Alternaria brassicicola. The sequence continues at coordinate 780,858 of PHFN01000004.1, forward strand.
CCAATGTTGCTCACTCCAAACATCACGCCATTCAAATTTCCATATTCTCCTCCACTTTCCGTCCTTTCTTCACCTCTAACAGAATGTCAGAACTCGCCGCAGTCAGAGAGCGACGACTTCTGCTCTGCGTGTAGAGGTGCAGGCGAGTTTGTGTGCTGCGAAAACTGTCCACGCGTCTTTCATCTTCTCTGCTGCGATCCGCCGCGAACTGAGGTTCCTGACGGAGCGTTCTACTGCTATGAGTGCAACGCAAAGTTGGCTGCACCCGAAGATTCCGCAGACTCGTATCCTAGCCTGGGGCCGCTCTTCAACAAGCTTGAGCGCACCAACCCTCGCGCGTTTGCTCTTCCCTTGGACATACAAAATAACTTTGAGGGCGTTTCCGCGCGTGCTGATGGCTCGTACTCTGAGGAGGTCAAGAAGTTCCCACTGTAAGTGTGACGCGTTTCGTCGCGTGGTTTGGCACTAACATCACAACAGGGCGAAGAACAGTGGCTATGGCTACCAGAGGCCCGAATACACCAAACTCATCGATGCTGATCACAAAGTCATCTTATGCACGCAGTGCGGAGTGTCGAGCGGCCACAAGCGCCAAATGCTGAAGTGTGACTTTTGTCACGCGTACTGGCACTTGGACTGCGTCGACCCGCCTCTCGCTAACCCGCCACATATCAGCCTTGAGGCATCTCAGCGGGATGCCTGGAGATGTCCTCGCCACATTGAGCATGATCTTCGTAGCGGTTTACTGCTGCAGAATGATCTGAGTTCTAGAGATGGAGATTCTGAGATGGCCGATGCCGCGCTGGTAGCTCGGGTGCCACGCAGGGTGCGAGTGCGTAAGCAACCCGAATATATTGAGCCAACGTTTTCACGGGGCATGCGCAACAACGGTTTGATCGATATCACTAACGACCCTGACGATGACACTGATGGCGAAGGCAATTATGTGTTTGGGGACAATGATCCCAAGGACGCCAACTCGAAGATTTTCCGTGTTCCGGAGAAGGGACTCATCCTTGACTTTGTCAGCAAGGTCAAGAGGTATGTACAGTTACATCAGCAAGTCATCACACTAGTCACTAATGTATTGCAGTGGCCGTGTAGTGAAGAAGGCCGAAGCCCGACGGTCTGCAGAGGCTGCATCACGGTACCGAGCGTCTATGCAAAATTTCATTGCGTATCCATTCCCACAACAACAAGCAGCCCTGGCTCTGGCACAGTTGGCAAACAAGACGCCGGAAGCGAACCTGGGTGAGGGCAAAGTCCATGCGCTCATCCTCGGTCTCACTGTAAGACTTCCTGTGGCCCACCGGCCTTGTTTTGATCATCGGCGCTAATTCACGTGAAACAGTCCGAAGCTCCCCCGGCTGTCTCCTTCGCCATGTCCAACGCAGATCCGCCACCGCCCTCAGATGACGAGCGCGCACAGTTGGAGTTGCTGCTGCAGCTCATTCAGCGTCGACTTGGAGCTTGATTATTGCTCAAGCATACCGGATCTGAACCTAATCATTTAGCCTGGTTGTTGTGACGCCACCCCGTAACCTGGAACCCATCTAAGCCCCCCCGCTCCCCACACCTCCTTCATGCACTCCACCCAAGGACTTTACTCCGCCAGACTATTCTGAGATATTCTGGCCAAGGTAATGCATACTTTTAGGGCTGGCTATGACGAGGCGTTGGAATGCTCACCTCACCTCACCTCAGCCGACTCGTCCAGCTTCCGTACTCGAATAGGACACTTGTTCGCTAACGGACGCGTGGCACTGGTCCTTGCCCGAAACGTCAACGACATTTGTCTCTTTTGGAAAAAGCTCTTTCCCCTTCCACGTTCTTGTTGCGGTAGTCTATTTTGCACATGATGCGTATATCTCACACTCGTTTTCCCTTCTACGTTTTACGGCACAAACAGCCATATATTGCCAAGCTCCCTACGCCTTTTTGGCAGGGAATGTCTTGCGCTGTATCACAACTGCATAGCGAGGAGTTTGAATCGGGTACCCTTTTGTACATTTTTGAGTTCTTGGTGAGGAGCTTTCGTCCTTCTCGACGGCGTTTCTGGGCAGCTCTGTTGAGCGAGAAGGGCGTGGGATACGTGCAAACTTTCTTGCTAGTTTGGAATGCTGGTCTCCGGCAGCTTGCATACCGACTCGCTGCTCTCCTGGGAGGACCTTATGATGCACATCTTGGGAGAACATGTAGTATTACATAGGCGGCCAACAAGAAGAGTGCTGTGTCTTTGATTCTTTATGCCCCATATAGAGCTCATGTGGGAGGTGAAGTCGTAGCTTAGCTCCGCAAGTGTCGGCACAGGCGACCAGGTGAATTTGTTGGCTGAATGGGGTTTACAAGGTTCACCATGTCAGACACGTTGCACACATTCCACGATAAGTGAAGAAGTGTGACGCTTTCAGCCAATCCACGGCGACCCCGCTTCACGACGGGTACGAAGAAGCTCGCCTTTACTGAGTTGCAATTAGCACCGTTAGCAGCAACGGTATACAAGATCTTGCATCGTATAAACTCAATAACACAAAACACCCCAACTTCCTCTAGAGCGGGTTTTGTTGAGTATATTGTAGAAAGGACGAGCTTCTCAGTACATCAATGAGGTGGTGGGAGCTCTGACCGGAAAGGAAAGACAAAAAAAACAAGGCGGATTGAACGTGTTGATTGGGTATGATTTCATCTATGATTCGTCTGTTCGTCTCAGCCTAGTGCGACAATAGGGCCATGTTTGCTGGCAACGCAACAGCCTGACTATTCTCAAGTCGCATCACGCGAATCCCACGCATATTTTCATCTCGGTTTGCAGCAAGAGCTGCGGGACAAAGCCACGTGAAGACAGAAGCATGAGGCTTTAGCTCAAGGCTTGCAGCGACCAAAGTAGCGGGGGTACAGGCAGCAGTCGCGGACGGTGTGCTGCTTGCAGAGCCAGGCGAGGAAGCGCTCAAGACCGAGACCGTAACCGCCATGGGGGGAAGAACCGTACCTAGGAATCATGTTAGCAAGTCTTGATTCAATGAAGACGTGGGTGGTGGATATCTTACTTCCTCTGGTCGGTGTACCAGTAGTACGCCGCAGGATCGATACCTTCCCTTCCATATGCAGCCATCAACTCGTCGTAGTTGTCCATCCTCATGCTGCCTCCGACGATCTCACCAACGCCAGGCATCAAGCAGTCTACACTCTCGGTAACCCTTGCATCATCCTTGTCCTTCAGCATGTAGAAGGCCTTGATCTCGGCGGGGAAGTGAGTCAAGAAAATGGGCCTGTTGATGATATCTGTCATGCGACGCTCAGCAGCCTCGGCGATGTCGTCACCAAACTTGTGCGGTTCGCCATCTTCATTGGGAATCTCGTGCTCAACGAGCCAGTCGATAGCATCTTGGTACTTCATGCGCTTGAAAGGCCGCTCTGGTAGTTGGAACTCGGGGTTGAGATCCATGATATATTGCTTGATGACAGGGTCAGCCATGGTGAGTTCAAGGACACGGCACATAACCTCCTCCAGGTGGTTCAGTAGATCGTCAAAGTTGATGTAGTCGAGCTCGGCTTCGATGTGCGTGTACTCGGCCAGATGGCGACGTGTCAGCGACTTCTCTGCACGGAAGGACTTTTCGATACAGTAGACGTCACCCATAGAGGGTAGGCAAGTCTCAAGGTAGAGTTGAGACGACTGGGTGAGGTAGGCTTCCTCGTTGTAGTAGCCGAACTTGAAAAGCGTAGAACCACCCTCAACCTGTGTCTGAACGAGCGCTGGTGGGCTGACTTTGCGTAATCGGAGCTCCTTGTAGACCTGGTTAAATGAGAACTCTACGGCATCACGGACAATCAGCACCTTGGACGCTGTCTCTCCGCGCATAGTGAGATGTCGCAGATCCAATAGTGTCGCGTGTTCAGTGTCCTTTGATACCCTGTTGGTGATGGCATCATCGCCACCCGCAGCCTTCCATCCATCGTGGATCTTGTAGTAGTCGACGTGCAGTTCGCGGTCGTTGGGTGCGTGTGCACCCTCGGGAATCTTCCTCAGCTCTCCGAAAACCTCCATGCTGGTCTCACGGGTCAAGGTAAGGGCGTCATAGGTCTTTGCCAACTTGCCGGTGAAGATGAGCTGCATCTGGCCGTAGCCGTCTCTTAATGTAACAAACATGACATCCTTCTGTCTTCGCTCACGATGTACGCGGCCGAAGACGCGTACTCGTGTACCCTTTGCGTCCTTGCCATCTCCCAGTGTGATCTTCTTCGGGTCGGTATCGTCGAGCTTGATTCTGATGGGCTGCGGCAAGCTCTTGTCCTCTTCCAAGACAATCTTCTTGGCTTCATCCAGTACCTTGTTGCGGTCATGCTCTTCCTTCATGCGCTGCGCAAGTAGTTGTTGGTCCTTTTCCTGCTTCTTCTTCTGTGTCTTTGCGTAGTTGACTGCCTTCTTCATCGCCGACTTTGCGGCTTCCTTCCATTCCAGCCTCGATGTCGTATCGGCGCCCTCTGCAACCTCGCCAGTAACGCTCTTGCGTGTAAGGAACTTTGCCGTCTCGCCGCGGGTGAGGACAGCGTATCCGAGTGATTTGTAGGGCAGCGATTCGTCGCCAGTTTGTTCTGGGATATCATGACCGACATCTTCGTCGATGTAGTAGGTGGCTTCGGCCATGGTTGCGGTAACTGGTGTTTCGAGTCGTATTCAATGCGTCGTTGTGGTGCGCCGAAATATATTGGAGGGGTCTGACTCAACCCCTCCAACAAGCTCCGGTCTCGCCTATGTGAAGCGCTCCATGTGCCGATAAGACTCACTTTCGACGACGCCGCCTCCTCCTCCTTATCTGTCGGTGAGGAGTCATATCAGTGCGATCTGGACAAAGGTTCAAAACACTAAACTCGCCTATCTATTCGGCCTAGGAAGGATACCTGATCGTTGCTTGCTGCCTAGGTAGAACGTAATGCTTCCGCCTAGGCTGACGTCTCATACATCTTACGCAAACGTCTTGACTTGATGCTACGACTTACGGGATTTGCACTCCATATGTAGTGGAAACAGTCCTTGATGTGTGAGCGCATTTGGACTTGCAATGGCTGCATTTGGTTGTTGCAAACCGAGACCGCTCTAATTCCGCGCTGACAAACGAGGTAACCTCCTGTGCATACTGTTCATCATTACATCGTATATAGTAGTTGCTCAGTACACCCCAAGAGAAGTGAAAATATTATATTTTATAGTAATCCGCTGAACAATGGCGGATCCGAGTCTCTACAAGTATGAGTCCCCTCTGAAGGGCTATGAAGGCCTCGAGTCGCTGCCAAAGTATGTTTTCCTTTGACATATCTCCAGTGTCATATGCCGATTACCGTGGTAGTTTGGGTGGGGATGAGAACTAACATTCTAAAGCGAAAAGGCTGCAGACGGGAAGTCGTATGTAAATCCGCCAGCCAAGAAGAAGAGCGAAGCGTACAAGTCTTTTGTAGCACCTATAAACAACAGCATCCGAGGAGGCTTCGAGTAGGTGGCAACGTTGAGGGTTGATTGCCCGTGTATCTGACAGGCTCCAGCGTTCACATCTACTTCCTCCAGTCCGACGAAGAAGAGGTCAAGTTCGCCAACGAGCTGTGGGAACGAATACGCCGCGAATGTGAGCACGACGTTGATACACCCGACATGCACATGTGCTAACAACGCAAGTCCCTGAACTACGCATCTACCGAGTATGGGATCGACCTGTTGGTCCTCATCCTATTGCCATGTTCGAGGTTAACATATTTACACCCGGTACATATGATGACTGCCCATCTCCGAGCCTATACTGACGAGTAGTAGAACAGTTTGGTGCTTTTATTCCCTGGCTTGTCATCAACAGGGGGCCGTTGTCTGCTCTAATTCACCCTAATACCGATGACGAGTTACGAGACCACACCCAAAGAGCGACGTGGATGGGACAACCGCTGCCGTTGAGCACAAAAATATTCAAAGAAAAGGAAGAGAAGTTGTAAGGGCAAACGTGGAGACAGTAATGTGTAAGTATGATTCAGCGGTGTCTTCTGTTGCGCTGCACTCTAGCAGGGTCTCTGGCGCTTTGGGGGGCCATATTCTGCTAAATCTCCTCAAATAAGCCATCATTGTGACTTGTTCCAACAGCCTCTTGCAGTGGCATACTCATGATACTTCCCGCGCAGCCCCTCCAGATCAAGCAACTGATACTGTCATGACACCGAGGTGCTCCGTGCGCATCTAATGGTATGTATCGTAATGCCTGATTATCCTCATACTTTGGTCTCGCCCTTCTTCTTCTTCTTGGTCTTCTTCGCCTTCTTCTTATCTCGCTTCTTCAGTCCGCTCATGCCAGCCTTGCAAGCTTCGGCATACCGCGCATAGAATCCATCCAACTCGTCTGGCTTGACCACGGTGCTCAACTCTATCTTGGGGATATCTTCTCTGTCGGTTCCCGCCTTTTTGCTGCTCTTGTTGTTGTGTGCGCGGATCAAGACGGGTAATGGCTCTTCAGGATGTGTGTCCCACAGTGGGTCGTCGGCGACTTTGCTGGCCGGAGGCGGTATGGCAGAGGTGTCGAATGTCATGCGCTTCTGTACTAGGTAGACGCTGCCGTGGCCTTTGGTGCGCGTGTACTCGAAGAGATTGGCGAGTCGAGTGAAGAACTGTCAAGGTCAGTATTTGACAGACACTTCATGTAATCACATCGCTCGTACCTCGTCGTTGCTCAGGTGATCTCGCCCCATAGTGAAAGTCGTGTGCTATATTATGCGCGCCATGTAGTAGGTAGCTCGCGTAGTGGGATGCCCGCGGCCATGGTGTGGAGCGGAGACGCGGGCACGCGGGGAAATCTCTCGCCCAAACTCCGACTTCTCGAACTTTTTTTGCGACCCTACCCTCTCGACCATCTCAACATGCGCCCAACCTTCGGAGGGCCCAAACTGCCCGTTGAGCTGCGAAACCAGCTTGGAGGTATGTTCGATATACTGTGACGATGCTTTGTTACTCATATCAGCAGATCCGGCGAACAACAAGCGACGAAATGGTCCGCGCGGTGGACCACCGAATCGCAAAGACAAGCGCAAGGCCGATCGCGTAGAGAAGAAACGCCACAACAAACAGGTCAGAAGACCACCACCATCGCACCCACATAATGGCCGAGGACCACGACGTGAACCCGATTCGGACGACGATGAGGAGGAGCAAGAGGAAATAGATTGGGACAACATCGAATCCGACGCTACACCACCCCCGATAGCTACCAAGGAATCACCTAAACCGCTGAAAAGCATTCTCAAGGCAAAGCCACTACAACCCGAGGAGGCGTCGCCGCCACCTGCGAAGCTATCGCGCGCTGCTCGGGAGAAGTTGGCGCAAGATGATGCCGAGATTGCGAAGCTAGAGAAGAGGCTAGGCGTGAAGAGCAAAAAGAGATCCAAGGGAGCAGATGATGGTCTGGACGACATATTTGGCGACCTTGGAGATTTCAGCGACGAAGAGCATGTACAACCTACAAAGAGGAAGAGGGACGAGGATAATGATTGGCTCGCAAGTAAGAGACGGAAAGCCCTGGGCCAGGAGTCGAGTGAGGAAGAGGACAGCGAGTCGGAAGGGTTTGGATCTGATGATGAGGACCTAGACCTGGAAGAGACGGGCTTCGACGAGGATGACGAGACAGAGGATGGTTCTAATAACGACTTAGGCTCCGAGGACGAGGACGACAACATGGAGGAGCCGGAGCCAGAACGACCGCGCATACGCGAGAATCCATACGTCGCCCCTGTAGCTCCAAATGCTCAACCAACGAAGTATATACCGCCTGCGCTGAGAGCGCCCCCCTCGTCAGATACGGAGGCTTTGCTACGTCTCAAAAGACAAATCCAGGGTCTCTTCAACAGGCTCTCAGAAGCCAACATATTGTCCATTCTACGCGATATCGAGAACATATACCAGAACAATCCCCGGGGCTACGTCAACAATACACTTGTTGACCTACTCGCTGGCATGTTGTCGGATCCGACAGCCCTTCTGGATACCTTTGTGAACTTGCACGCTGGTTTCATCGCTGCAGTATACAAGGTTATCGGACCCGACTTTGGCGCACAAATAGTTGAACGAATCGTCGCAGAGTTCGACCAACACTATGAGGCGAACAAAGATGGGAATGGAAAACAGACTTCGAATCTAATATCATTGGTAGCGGAGCTGTATACTTTCCAGGTTATCGGCAGTAACATCGTCTTCGACTACATCCGATTCTTCCTCGACGAGCTCACGGAAATCAACACTGAACTCTTGTTGAGAATAGTCAGAGCAGCTGGCCCGCAATTGCGACAGGACGATCCGACTTCACTCAAAGACATTGTTGTCTTACTGCAGAAATTTGTGGCAAAAGTTGGACAGAGCAACCTGCCGGTTCGAACAAAGTTTATGATCGAAACGATCAACGATCTCAAAAACAACAAGATGAAGACGGGTATAGCATCCTCTGCAATTTCCAGAGAGCATACGATACGCATGAAAAAGCAGTTGGGCACTCTGAATGCAAGAAACCTCAAAGCAACCGAGCCGCTACGCGTTGGTCTGAAGGACATCAAAGACACGGAGAAGAGAGGCAAATGGTGGCTCGTAGGAGCGAGTTGGCGCAATGAACCAGGCAACGAGGAGAAACCTGATGAGCCAAAAGGAGCTGGCAAGACTACAGCAGAAATCGACATTGAGGACGAGGACGGCGAAGTCGACCTCGTACAGCTTGCTCGCGAACACCGCATGAACACGGATATTCGGCGTGCCATCTTCGTCTCCATCATGTCTGCCAGTGACTTCAAAGATGCCCAAATACGACTGAACAAGCTCAACCTCAAAAGATCCCAAGAGGCAGAAATTCCACGAGTCATCGTCCACTGTGCAGGTGCTGAGAAGACCTACAACCCATACTACACAGTCCTTGCCCGAAAGGTCTGTTCAGACCACAAGACACGAAAGAGTTTCCAGTTCGCGCTCTGGGACATATTCAAGAGCCTAGGGGAGAAGCAAGATGCTGTAGATGACTCTGATGACTCTGATGACGATGCGGGTGGCGACACATCACTGCGAAAGTTGGTCAATCAAGGCAAACTATACGGAACACTAATTGGACGGAAAGCATTGCCTATCACCACTCTCAAGAACCTCAACTTCCCGTACTTGCAGCCCAGAACCAGGACTTTTGTCGAGGTTTTGTTAGTAACTACAATCCTGGAGTCGCTAAAGGCATCCAAATCAAAGGACAAGCGAGACAAGCGAGACGAGCGGGCAGTGCGCGAAGTGTTTGTGGAGGTAGACCAGGCTCCCGAGATGATTGCTGGGCTGCAGTTCTTCCTGAAGAAGGCTGTTGGCAAGACGGAGATTGTCGAGCAGGCGGAAAAAGAAACTGTGCGGTGGGCTTGCAAGTCGATAATGGACATGTTGACGAGAGCATTGGCCACGACCACGTTGCAGGAAGATTGAGGAACGGGAACGAATAGGCCACTCACCATTACATATCGCTAGAATACCCTCCGTTTGCTATGTATGCATAGTAATGCGAAACCCATTTTGCTGTGACAGTTGGACGAAGATGTTACGGAGGAGATGTGAGGCACTTTGTCAGCTTGGCGCCACTCTCCTACGGAAGCCGCATAGGCCTTCCCGGCCGAGCTCCGCAAAAAGCTCAACCACATCTCCCATCCCACGCCCCATCCATTGACGCCTGTCATCCCCGCCGTCCACTTCACGGCTTCTCTTGGTAGCGATTCTTCGGTAGTCTCCACCATGTTCCGCTCACTGGCACCCCGTGCCATTCAAAGGGCGACGCGGCCCGTCTCCCAAAAGACATTTTGCGCATCCAACATCTATTTCCAGAACCGGTTACGACGAGGCTATGCATCGGAAGCGGGTAAGTCGCATTGCTGCGAATTTTTGGGCGGAACTATATGCTGATTGCTGGGCAGAGGATAAGGACCTGGTCATCATCGGTGGTGGTGTCGCAGGCTATGTCGCAGCCATCAAGGCAGGACAGGCGGGCATGAAGGTTAGCAAGAACAGACGTGGAGACTTCATGGTTCAGAAACTAACACCTCATGATAGGTCACCTGTATCGAGAAGCGTGGCTCTCTCGGTGGAACCTGCTTGAACGTTGGCTGCATTCCCTCCAAGTCGCTCCTTAACAACTCGCATCTGTACCACCAGATCCTCCACGACACAAAAGGCCGCGGTATTGAAGTCAACGATGTCAAGCTCAACCTCCCCGCCATGATGAAGGCGAAGGACACCTCCGTGTCTGGTCTTACCAAGGGAATTGAGTTCCTTTTCAAGAAGAACAACGTTGAGTACATCAAGGGAACTGGTGCGTTCCAGGACGAACACACGGTGGCTGTCAACCTGGTCGAGGGTGGCGAGACCACTGTCCGTGGCAAGAACATCCTCATTGCCACTGGCTCTGAGGCTACACCCTTTCCTGGCTTGACCATCGACGAGCAGAAGGTCATCACAAGCACTGGCGCTATTGCGCTCCAGGAAGTGCCAAAGAAGATGACCGTTATTGGCGGTGGTATCATTGGACTCGAAATGGTAGGAACAAATCAGAAGATTTGCACGGCCTTTCTAACGATTTACAGGCCTCGGTATGGTCGCGTCTCGGTGCGGAAGTCACCGTCGTCGAATTCCTGGGCCAAATCGGTGGCCCTGGTATGGACAACGAAATCGCCAAGCAGACTCAGAAAATCCTCCAAAAGCAGGGTCTGAAATTCAAGCTCAACACCAAGGTTACTGCAGGTGAGGTTCATGACGCTGGCGTCAAGGTTAGCGTCGAAGCCGCAAAGGGCGGAAAGGAGGAGAGCGTAAGTTCAGCGCAAGCACTTGAGCTCAGGAACGTTGCTAATAGTCAATAGCTCGACGCTGACGTCGTTCTCGTTGCCATCGGTCGCCGCCCGTACACCTCTGGTCTTGGTCTGGACAACATCAACCTCGAGACTGACGACAGGGGCCGCCTGATCATCGACCAGGAGTACCGCACCAAGATCCCCCATATTCGCGCTATCGGAGACTGCACATTCGGACCTATGCTTGCCCACAAGGCCGAGGAGGAGGCTGTTGCTGCCATTGAGTACATCCACAAGGGTCACGGCCACGTCAACTACGGCGCCATTCCTTCCGTCATGTACACCCACCCAGAAGTTGCCTGGGTTGGTCAGAATGAGCAGGAACTCAAGGAGGCTGGTATCAAGTACAAGAACGGAACCTTCCCCTTCTCCGCCAACTCAAGAGCCAAGACCAACCTCGACACCGAGGGTATGGTGAAGTTCCTCGCAGATGCTCAGACCGACCGGATATTGGGTATCCATATCATCGGACCCAACGCCGGTGAGATGATTGCTGAGGGTACCCTTGCTCTCGAATACGGTGCTAGCTCAGAGGGTAAGTCGAAACACAATACCTCTTTTCCCAATGTAATACTAACAACATCACAGATGTTGCCCGAACATGTCACGCTCATCCTACCCTCGCTGAGGCGTTCAAGGAGGCTGCTATGGCCACCTACGACAAGGCTGTTCACTACTAGATTCCCCCCTTTTTTGGTCCGGCTTTCCTTTATGCATCAGCGACATGATGTTCGAGCTCTCAAGCGCGCGAGCTGGGAGTTGTGAATAGTATTTTGTAGAATATATCTGATGCGTCATGCTCGCCAATTATATGATTGGGAATGATGTGCATATGATGTGGAGCCGATAAGGCCGAGAAACCCTGCTAGTGGCGTTTTGTCGCGTGCACGTAACGCGTACCGCGATCAGAGATGTTCATATCAATTACACCCGCTTCGGACCGTTTCCACCCAAACCACTCCTACACAGGACGCCATGAGTAACGACGAGATTGAACAGCGCTGCACTGAGCTACGACACGAATTGAAGGCCTGGGAAAAGAAGTTTGCTGCAGAGAACAATGGCCGAAAGGCGGGACGCGATGATATCAAGGCCAATGCGGACATATGTACGTACAGAACAGTTCAGATGCCGCTACTGTTATGCTGAACATATGCAGCGCAAATGTACAAAGAGTACAACAAGCTGCGAGTACGATTGTCAAGCAAAGTAGCGCCACAGACTCCCTCGAAGCGAGCCCCAAGCCGAAGAGCGAGCCTCGATGTCGAACGCACCCCCAAAGCCGTATCCGAGCCCACTGTCTCCACGCCGATGAAGAGGAAACGGGAGGACGACGATGCAGTAGAGAACGTAGATCTGGCAGCCGAGCTTCTCTCCCCTCAAGAACCCACCGTCATAGGACCTACGCCTCAACGCGATGGCATAGTTCTAGGTCTCTTCGACATGCTCCCGTCGGGCACGCCGAGCAGACCGAGGACTGTTCTAGGAGACGTAGGATTGAACGTGCCACAAACCCCAAGTAGGCGAGTCCAAGATGCAGCAAGTGAGGCGTCATTAGAGTCAAGAGCACGAGGAGAGCGGACACCACTGTCGGCGGGGAAGCGATTTCTTCTGAATCACTTTGTTACACCGAAGAAAAGAAGGTTGGACGAAGAGGGCACGCCATCATCCACAACTCGAGGCCTAGCTACACCTGCGTTCCTCAGGAGAGACAATATGCTGGGTGCTATTGACGAGGAGGAGGAGGAGCCTATATCACGACCAGCGCCTTGGATGCGGCGCGGCCTCGGACGTAGCCTGAGTTCCATGATACAAGCGATGAGGAAAGACGAGGACGACAAACTTGACGAAGAGGCGGACATTATGCGCGAATTGGAAATGGAGGAAGAAGGCATTGCCGTACCTAGGAAAGCTAAGGCGCCACAAACCTTGATAGAAGACAGTCAGGTGGCAATGCCCCTAGGGCCAGACCGGGGTCTTGAGTCCGACGAAGACAGCGAGGAAGAGCCCGAACTCGGCCCTGACGGCAAGCCACGAAGGGCTTGGAAGAAAAAGGGCTTGAAGAGGCAGACACGGCGGGTGATGAGTAAGATACAGTGTGTCCGTCAAACGAGCTATGTGACTAACAGTTTGCAGTGCGCCCGAACATCGTAAAGCCCAAACCAACCCCAGCACCACAGACAAATGATGAGCTAGAAGGGGAGCAAGCAGGGGTGCTGGAAACCCAAGTGCCAGCAGATTTGGCAGACCAGTTCGGTTCGGACTGGGATGGGGATTCAGACTATGCGAGCGACGCCTCACACACGCCGAGGAGACGGAAAGTACCCGCAAAGAAACCCGAGCACGCAGAGGAGAAGCCGGCCAAAGAAGGCGTACTAAAGACGGCTGCCCGCAAAATCAAAGCTACAGCGAATGCCAATTATCGGAGGCTCAACATCAAGGGCAAAGCAGGGACTGGTGCGAAGGGGAAGTTTGGAAGGAGGAGATGAGGACAACGAATCCGATTTGAAGCTTCTGATGCCTAGTCACCAGTAAGACGCGCGTTGTAACTATGGACCGGTCAAAGCATAGACATGTTCATTTGCTCCGGTACGATGCTCAGGGTAGAAAGTTTCCACAGAAGTAATCTCCAATGTAGCACAACGTAAGGCGTGGCGTGCTGACTACCCAATCGCTCATGCAAGGCAGAATGTGTCTACGCTCGAGATGAGATGTCAGCTGCAGTATCACAAACACAAAGTAGACCAATGCGAAAGCAGGCCAGTTGCCAACAGTGACATACCCACGCTGAGACAGTGTGACCGTCTAGGTCATCTGCAGGTATTGGTGCCTGGTGCGCGTGGGATGTCAGGCTTATATCTAGGAACTCATTCAAACAGTACATTTACCCTGCTGAATACAGGCAGCGTGTTTAAGAGCAAGTGAAATAAATGGCATATATTCGCTATCGAACGTTTGAGGGCTATGACACGGCGTGGCGGTCGGTGAGCACGCTAAGCCCAGCAACTCCGACGCCGCCAGTCTCCCGACGTAAACCACCGAAGCTTCCACTCGCCGCAACAAACACCCCAACCACATCACAAACCCAAGCCATCCAATCCTCTCGTCCAACCTCGACACCATCGGCTTGTACTAGCAAGACAGAATCACCGCACACCATGGCTGAAAGGGAACTCTCCACCGTGCTCCAGCAGCTCCACCAGACGCTCAAGTCGCACAACTACCAGCAGTCGACATCGTTATTAGGCAAAGCCAAGATCGCCCTCCTCAACCTCAACGCCCTCATTCCCCAGGAGAAGTCGCCGCGGAAACATCTACAGCTCGCCCGTGAGACGCTCGAGCTTGGCGCCATCATCTCCATCCGCCTCAAAGACACCGAGTCCTTTACCCGCTACTTTCAGCAGCTGCAGCCTTTCTACTCTCTGCCAGAGTCCACACTACCCAAAGATGGCAGCAATTCCAGCAAGGTCACGGGCTTATATCTGTTGCTGCTGTTGAGTGAGGGCGACTACGCGGGGTTCCACACACTGCTTGAGACGCTCGAGGTGGCGGCTGCGCAGGCAGATGCGAAGCTCGAGACTGATCAGTTCATTCAGTATCCGATAAGATTGGAGCAGGCGCTCATGGAAGGAAGTTATGATAAGGTCTGGGTTGAGACAAAGAGCGAGAGGGTGCCTGGCGAGGAGTTTGCGCTGTTTACTGAGGTACGTGACTTACTATTACCACATAGCATATGCGGTCTTTTGGTCTGTTAAACTAGGACGTTTGCTAACACAGCTTCCAGATTCTCATCGGAACTATCCGCAAGGAAATTGCGTCCTGCAGCGAGCGCGCCTACCCCTCCATCCCCATCTCTGACGCCAAATCCCTCCTCTTCCTCGATTCTGAAGGCAGCGTTGTCAACTTCGCCAAGGAGTCTGGTTGGGTTGTCAAGGACGGCCGGATATACTTCCCCCAGCAGGAGGACGAGTACTTGAGCAGAGACATCTTGGTTACAAGCGATCAGGTCATCGAGAACACTCTTGGGTATGCTAGGGAGTTGGAGACTATTGTTTAAGAGAGCGTGATGTGAAGATGTGCAGAGTCAGCATTAGCAAGGCTCGAGGTTTGGTGGAGCAAAGGGGTAGAGCGGTGTACGATATAAGCATCAAGACACAGGGAGCACATGGACTGGAGTGTGTTTGCAGCAGGCTATGCGCTCCGACATGGCCCTCACGAGAAGGAACAATATCAATGACAAATCAAGAATAACGATCATCATCGCCGTTTCTCACCATGCTCATTCTTGGGGTCCTCTCTGCGTACGGGTTGCTGCCCAACACATCTCGAAGCTACAGGACATGTACAGCCTGGTTGCAACGGAAGGTTTTACGTGACGGAAAGTATTAGAGTGTAGGATGTAAAGTTGTCAAAGGCTTTGTACGGAATAGGTTGGCGGGCATGCAAGGTTTGCGACTGACGAGCATGTCTTAAGCAACTGAAGTTTTTTTTCCAACCGAATACGGGGGTTCTTCCTTGTCTTCGGCAGAAAGAGGGGGCGAAGCACATGAGGCGAGGCCGTATAGTTCTTGGAGAAGAAGGAAAGAAAGAGACGTATATTGATGGTAGAAGGCAAGCAAGACAGGCAGGTTAGACGTCTTGGCATGCAAATGCTGCTCTCTGAGAATAGTGTCTGTTTTCATTGCACATACACACTCCGTTCCTGGATGTTACAGTAGAAATCTGTGACTGTGGTGCTCCAAGCTGTAGAAAAGTTTTTTGTTGTCAAAATACTTTCTAGTACATATGTCGTGGTATATGCATGTTCGAGGGTGTGAGGAGAAGCCATAAAAGAGAGGTTTATACTCGGCAGCGTGAAACCTAGCTATTCAGAAATCGTCGCACAATCGACATGAACGGCTCTGCAGTGTTTTGTTCGAACAAGGCGCTGTGGATAGGAATACTATGCATCATATCGATTGTACTTTAGCCCAGACTTGCGCGTCCCGCCTCAACGACCAAGGTCCTCTTAATCGAACACAACACCCATCCGTCCCTTGGCTTTATGGGCATTGATCAACTCGATCATCTTTGGCACCTCCTCGAGCTTAAACGCCGTCATATGCGGCTTAATGTTATGTTTAGCCGAGAACTCAATTACCTCCCTCATATTGTAGCATGCTAAACACTGGTTAGCTCCATGCCTCTCCTTTTAGTCGGCGGATACACTTACTCCCGTTACTCGACCCCTTGATCTGATACCGCCCCAACGCGATATCCAAAGCGTTAAACTCTAGTGGTTGCTGCGGAATACCCACAACCATAATCATACTCTGACCAGGCTTAACAATCGCCGGGCAATCGTCGTAAGACTTTTTCGATGCTGTAAAGTTGACGGCGGCATGTACACCACCTCCGGTAAGCTCTAAAATCTTCTTCTTGTAGTCTTTGTCTGTCATCGAGTTGAAGATGTAGTCTGCACCGCAGGATTTAGCTTCTTCTATCGCGGCGTCTGTAATGTCGATACCGATGACTTTGTGGCCCATGGCTTTGGCGTACTGGATGCCCATGTGGCCGAGCCCGCCGCATCCAATTACGGCGAGCCAGGAGCCGGCGGGCAGCTGGCAGTCTGCGATACCGTGGTAGGCTGTCACGCCTGCGCAGAAGAGGGGTGCTGAGGATTTGGGGTCCACTGGAGCAGTAGAGTTAGCATGCTCTCAATGCTCGCTCTCTATCCGGTTCAACTGACGGTTCTCGGGCAACACGATAACCTCCCTAGCATCTACGACTGCATACTCGGCGAAATATCCGTCCGAGCTGAATCCTTGAATCTTGGTCTCTCCTGTCACACACCATGCATTGTGCACATTCTTGCAAGCGTAGCACTCGAAGCAGCAGTCGACTGCGCAGAGGAAGCCTACCGGGTCGCCCTCCTTGAACTGCCTGGCTATCTCCCCCGAGCCGGTCGACACTACTCTGCCGGTTCCTTCATGGCCAATGGTGACAGGGTTCTTGCCGAGGATAAGACCTTGGTCGTTGGGCTCGAAGAGCATGACATCCGAGTGGCAGAGGGATGCGCAACTGATCTTGACTAGGACCTCGTGTTCGCGCGGCCTTGGAATAGGCACTTCATTGAGGTGGAGTTTGTTGTCTCGCGCATCATACTGCTGCGCACGCATGGTCTTCTCTGGCATCGAGCCCATTATGGCGAAGTGTTTCGAGGAGAAGACGTTGGATATGCTTCAGACGGGGGGTTTACGTGTGTAACGTGGGCGTAAAGGTTTAGCAGTTCCTACCAGCTGAACGGGAAAAAGAGTCAAGGGAGAGCGAGCAGTGCCGACGAAGAACACGACAAGAAAAAATTGCGACACGTTGTGCAGTGGAGACATGTTGATATATCTACCTCGTGCAATGGCCGGGAATGGTCTACCGCTGCATGACAGTGGAGTGAGGGTGATCGCTTCCGATAACCAAGGAGAAAATAAACCCGCGGCGCATGGTCACGACGTTGGAATCAAACACTTTAGGAGGTGAATGTTGGAATGAGAATCGTTGATGTATTAGTAGTATTGTGTCGCTCGAGCATGAAAGATGAATCTAGACTGGGTATACTAAAGGGTATATGCTGACGAGATGGTAGAGTGAAGCGCACGGCTTTGGGAACAAAAGAAAACAAGGAAACGGGTATCAAAGGTTGTTTGCAGTGCATGCGGCAAGGTGGACTCCAGCCCCGCACCCTTCTTCGTCACCATGGCTCGGCAGGCCGGATCTAGATTCCGAGCAGTTGCGTGGGACCGGGGTATGCGTCGGCAATGCTTCCTTTGTGCCATCCGATCCGGTTGTCGACGTTGTGTGTTTATTTCTTTTTCGTAATCCGGGTATCTTGTGAAAATTGTTTGTGGTGCTCAAACGGGTATCCAAGTCGTCGAAGCGACATCGTGGTAAGCGCTGCGAGGAACTTGTCGCAGCTGCCATGTGTTTCTGCGGGGAGCCTCGCATTGATATTATTTCGGACATTGGCAACGCGGCAGTCGATAGAGTGCGCATTCAACGCACCCAGGGTAGGAACCGAGCCCAAACAGCCTTCTTCTTCTGCACAGGCGGCCTCTTTCCAAGATTGGCCATGTACAGGGCGTAGCTTCTCTCCATCTTCTCAAAGGCCTCTGCCTTGGCCTTTTCGCACTCGAGCGGGTCGTGGTCCCAGTCCGGGTTGCTTTCTTGGGTGTGGTCACCGCGGTAGCGTGGAGAAACCGACGGCCAACCGAAATCTCTGACAAGAAGGTCTGTGGGTGAGCAAGACATGTCCGTCTTCTCGTCAATGACTGAGAGGTTCGATACGCTGGAGGCGGAGGACGAAGAAGAAGAAGAAGATGATGAAGACCGCGACATGGTGATATAGGTGGTGAGAGGGACGCGCAGATTGCGACGCGTAGGTGAGGAGTTGACAGCGGCCTTGGGTGCGTGTTATGCGAGCGATACAGACAAGAGGCCGAAAAGAGAGCGAATGGGGAATCACAGAGAGTGAGAGAGGATATTATGGGGTGCTATGTCATGGACCCCTGGTGATGGCTTGGGGTGCGTTGTCGAGAGATGGAAGATCAAGAAAGCCTTGAAAGTTGCGCAGCTTAAGATTGCTCGTCAGTGCGCGTCAGGGGCGGTTGGTAGCCAGCGCCACACATTCCTTCCAGGCCACGGCAGCCTCCAAGCTAGCGACATCAGATCTCATTCCGGCTGTGGAACAATGCAAGCCATGACGTGCTAGCTGGCGATCGTCCATGTGGGTGTAGATTAGCGCACCCATCTAGAACACGCATGCTGCATGTGCGTTTCATCTTCTGATTTGCATTGCTACATCCATCGCTGCGAGCCCATTACTCATCAAGCACTCTACTGCCGTCGCGCAGTCAATGTCTTGTCCAAGTTGAATGCCGCTGAGATTAGCGCCAGGTGGCTAAATGCTTGCGGTGTGTTGCCCAGCTGCTCTCCCGAACGCGCAATCTCCTCCGAGAATATGTGTACATGGTTTCCAAAACTCAGCATGTTTTCGAAAATTGTAACCGCTTGCAACAGGTATTTCTCGTGGTACGCGCCAGCCTGCGATCATCAGTAAATAAAAAAAAACTTTGCGGGGGAACACATGGCGCTTACCCTTGTCAAAGCCTCGACGAGCCAAAACGTGCACATGCTAAAAGCGCCCTCTTGCCCGCCAACGCCATCGTCGCTCAGGGCGTGGTTGTACCTGTACACCAAACCGGTACTGGTCAGACCGCCCTTCTCAGGGGCCTTGAGTATGCGGTCGAGAGTCTTCAGGAAGCGAGGATCAGTCGGAGAGATGAAGAAGACCAGAGGCGCAATCAGTACAGCCGAGTCTAGGATATCATTCGACTCGTAGCTCTGGATGAAGCATTCCAAGTCCGAGTTGTACCCCTTATCCATGACTTCTTCATAAATCTCATCGCGAATCCGATACCACTCGGCTCGATGCGGACACGGAAAGCTCCTTTTGTCTGCCAGGCGTAGTGCTCGATCAAGAGCCACCCACAGCATCATCTTGCTGTATACAAAATTCTGCTTCTTACCACGTACTTCCCAGATCGACATGTCTGACTCCTTCCAGACGGTACAAACGTAGTCCGCGATCTCTCGGACCAGAAGCCATTGATCGTACGAGATTGGACGACCGAATCTGTTCACCAGATAGATTCCGTCCATCAGCTCACCGTAGATGTCCAACTGTACGTGGAAAGCTGCGCCATTGCCGATCCGTACCGGTTGACTGGCCCTGTACCCTTCCAGATGGGCTAGTTCGAGCTCCGGTATATCTGTGCTGCCCCAGATGGTCATCATAATTGGCAACGCTCCTTGCCGTGCTTTGGCCTCTTTGACGCGCTGGAAGATGTAGCTTATATAAGCTTCTGCTTCATGGTTGAATCCCGTCCGAAGAAAAGTGTAGATGGTGAAGGACGCATCGCGCACCCACGAGTAGCGGTAATCCCAATTTCGCGATCCACCAAAGTCCTCGGGCAGAGAGAAAGTCGGCGCAGCAACGATTGCTCCGCTAGGCTCAAAAGTCAGCATCTTGAGAACCAACAAACTCCTCGTGACCACCTCTTCCCATCGCCCCATATATTTGCTTTGTTCTATCCACCTAGCCCAGTACTTCTGGGTGCTAGTTTGCAACTCTCGGACTTGTTCCGTCTCGATAATGTCTGGACTGTGGTCTTCTGCATCACGCAGAATGAAGGATACGGCCTGGCCTTCTTCCAAGGTGAAATTAGCCGTGACGCCAACACCCAGATCTTGCGGCTCTGGTGACTTTTCGAAGACCACCCTTGGGCATATACCATCTGGTTCATCCCCACAATCGATCGTTGCATTGAGCTCCAGGGATAGGTCTTTCGATCTGAAGGTGACTCGTTGTAGACCACGTCCCTGGGCAGTCTTGCCCATGTCGACAATTTCGGTAGTGTGTTTGTCTTGCGCATAGTTGAAAGCAGGGAAGACTTCGACGCATACATCAACTTTGCCCCGCATACACTCTACTCGCCTGACCAGCCACTTCTTCAGATCAGGGCGTTCAGGCACGCTTCCTGTATGGTTGCTCGCGATTACGTTCGCATGATATTTGGCATCCCAACTCTTATCGTTTGGTCTAGGGAAAAAGTCCACGACGTTCATAACGCCCTCCTCCTTCAGATAGCGCGTCTGAAGAACATTGCTCGCAGGCAGATACTGTTGCTTGGTCGTGCAAGAATCATCGCCGGTTGGACCTATGGTAAAGTGGCCACCCTTTTCTTTGTCCAGGATCCGGCAGAAAACCGATGGTGAGTCGAAGTAAGGCCAGCACATATAATCTAAAATCGGGTGTACCAAGTCAGCATATATCAAACATACAGCTCGTACATAGAGCCCACATACCGATTCCACCGTCTATCGCAACCATAGCACAAGTTCTCATATTTCCGATCAATCCGTAGTCTTCGATCGGCATGTATCCATTCGCCGAGCGCCTTGAGATGGAGGTCTGAGGACCTGATGCGACTCTCTCCATCTTTGGATTCTGCATATTATCTACCTTGTGGCTGTGTTGTCTGTATAGCTCGGTGCCGCTATCCCTATCCAACGGTAAAGGCGTACGGGTGAAGGATGTGTTGATGACATCCTGGAGAAGCCTCGTACCGGGTGACCCGGAATCAATTCTACCATCGGTAGATTTGGACATGCTCAGTGCACTAGGCCGGAATAGTTGGATCGTTGTAAAGACTGCTTCAAGCGGAAGAATACAAGCGGGCCGATCAAGTTGTAGAGATCATCGTGATGCTATGTATTGGAAATGGTCCAGCCAATGGATGATCGTAATTGTGACGTCACACGCTTCTGTCTTGCGACTTGCGACCTCGCAGCTTCCACCACCCACTTCAGAAGTAACGCGAGCTATCTAGATATCATGTGCCATCGTGCATCGAACCTTACAGATCATGTTCAGCGTATCTGGACCCTCCGAACATACTGGCAGGGGCATCTCTTATCTGTATGGTCTTAGGCATCAAATCGAGGGCCCCGTGTTATCAACGGCAGATATATGTCCTCCGACAGTAAAAGTGAAGATTTTGTTACGAATCTCGCCCGGAAGGCGCTAAAGTGGAGTATAAGTCATGTTTTGAGTGGTACTAAGCTCATTAGCGATGTGATATAGATCTTAGGCAGGACTCGTTTACTCACATTCGCATTGCCTCGCCAGCCAAGTTCTGCATCGCTTCATGACGTGGACTACCTAGGCCACCTTTTTGTGTGCAACCAGCTGTGGTTGGTGCTTCGAATGACGGGAAAGATGGGAACCAAGCCGGCACCACGAGTCGTCTTTGAATTAAGTGAGATGCATCGCACAGCGCCATCAGATATGCACTTCGCAAGTATGGACGAGATCAACAACACCTCCATGGATCCGACGCGGCTGTACAGATGCACTAAACTGGCTATGATGCTGTGTGCGAAGTTTGGTCTACGAGACCGCGCTACCAAGCCCAACGGCGATAACGTATACGCTCTCGCCGTATAACCTGGCGCAGTCAGTGCAGCTATGTAGCAGCAGTGGAAGGACGCATATCCTGGAATTACCAGTAAGCTATCGTCGAATGCCATGCTATTTCCTAGTCGGAACGTTGAGCAAGGTTCGTACAGTGCGCTTTGGGCACGCACAGCGGACGAGACCGAGGAGAAGAACATGATCGAATTTTACTTCAACGACCCTGCAAGTCGCAGTCGGTTTTGATGTATGTTTCCTATCGAATCTATCGACTGACATACGATTGCAGAGCGAACCAGGCAAAGAGACCTCTCAAGCCAGTAACGGGAGTCTTGGTAATGTATTGTGGGATCTGAGTAATGATCAATGTAAATATTGTAACATTCAATGTCTTATCAAATTCTACAACAACCTAAGAATGCTGAGTACGTGGCATTGGCTCTGATTACAAAATCCTAAGAGACATGGGGCCAATTGCCCCTTTGAAGCCATTGCGACTTGCCTCCAAAAGGGTCTGGCTGATCCGCCCAACCGATGACCAACGAAGTCACAGCATGACATAGGTTCTGATAGACCGAGAGCTCTTGGATCTCCATATCCTTGCGTAGAATGGGATTATTATCAACGATCGACACTATCATCTTCCGTAGATCCGTCGCACTTATAGAAGGATGTTCTTAAACGAACCCGATTGCATCAATCATCTCTGGGTGAGCATGGCAATATTCATCTGCCTCCTTGAATCTCCGGGTGCGGAGTACTTGCGGGTTAGGCACCGAATAATTGTCTGCTACTTCCTAGAGCTGAAAGTGTAGCAACATGTGGCGAGGTGTTGGGGTATGGTAGAGCGCGAATTCTGAACCCCTCGGTATGCTTGAAACAACGCGCTGTCACTTTATTGACGTAGAGTCCGACCGGATTCTCTCGAAAGTTCGAAACATCCACTTTTTCGAGCTGGGTGAAGATGCAACGCCAGCAGGCTGTGATGATTGCGCGGAGGGCGCGCTTGACGCGCCATCACCAGCGCATATGTCGGATTTATCTGCACTTTTGCAACTTTCGTATGGGTTACTATCGTACGCGCTGACACATGTCAGAGACTTTGCATCCGCGTCGGATTTACAGGAATCGGGGTGGTAATCGCTGTTATGGGGGAATTCGACCATGATATCGACCATGGCGGGAGCGTCATCATGGAGCGTCATCACGTCTTTGGAAGCCTCTGTCCCGAACTTTGACCCGCGCCTAAAGTGTTCAGAGTAGTGGGAAATGAAGCCGCTGTCAACAGTGCAACTATCGACACCCGAAATTATAGTGAAATTTGACGCCATAATTGCCGAAATGTGATCGACCCCACATAAGAGTCGAGGTCTAGGTTGTTGGGTTTGTTCAGAGGCGGGCGTGGAAAAACACTCGTTGGTAAAGTGATTCTATTCCGTTCTTACTGCAGTAGTTACATGTGTGACAAAGCTTTGACAAACAGACATAGCTCGCATTCTGCTCCGCGCAAACGCTGTCAACGGTGAGGCAGCGGTCTCGCTTCCGAGTCTGGGATTGAGTGATGATGCGGCTGGAATGAAGAAGTTGGACCGCAAATCATGAGATCAGTCCTCCGGTACATTTTCTGGGTAGGATAAATAGGTGAGCTCCCAGTTTTTGTGGATTACAAATCTCAGAGCTCCAGAATTCCACACAAAAAAAAAGAGAAGTAACGAGAGATTCCACTCTCCATAACATCTCAGATATTGGAATGCGTCGAGTATCAATCGTGGGATTTGAAACATCATGAGTAAGAAGAGTATTGCGGCGATCTGGGCTCTTATCAGGCGCTGGAGCGTCTAAGCCAACGTCTCGCAAATCGCATGTCTATTCGCCGAAGCGGAAGTCATACAAGTACGACGACATGGCTTTGTGTTTTTGACTCATGCTTCGATTCGACTAGAAAGGAGGTCTTTGCGTCGGGCGACTGATTGTGGTGACAACACGCCACTCATACAAAGCCTAGAATGACACCGTGGTAACCCGAAGAAACCACAGCCGTGCTGCTCTGTGGCCACTAAGAGCAAGACCGGGTTGCGTGGTGACACGAACATGGCTGAGAACGAGGTAGTGTTGCGTAGACATGGCGGGATTGGTGTACTCAGTCGTGACTGTCATACACGACCGTTCAGTGGTGGCTTATTGACCGGTGAGCAAGCCTTATGTAGCTCCATGCAGGAGCCTGTGTACTACATAGTACAGCCTGTTGTGCATAATGCTTGCATTCGATTGTTGCCACACAGTCGCCACCGTCGGCTTGGCTTTCGGATCATAATTCCTGGAAAGGAAGATCTCACTTTGAACGCTTTCTTCCGATGCTCAGACTGTATTTCCAAGTCTTTTCCCGTGGAGGGCGCTGCTCCAGCTTCTTTCTGAAATGAATGACAGCTTTGACCTTGTTCAACTGGTCCCTGTTCCGTTCTAGGATCGCCGTCTCATCTACCCCTATATCGAGTAAAAGGGTCACGAAGTCGACTTGTTTATTTGCGAGAGCGTGATCAAGGACGGAGGCCGGTTCGGTATCTTTAGCGTTAATATTCCCACCAAAAGCGAGTAGAATATGGGCAAGCTCGATATTTCCGCGCATGGCTGCGAGATGAAGGGGAGCGCGTTGGTAGTCCCCAAGGATGTTCGCGAGTGCGCTAGGCTCTGGGTGCTGTTCCAACATTGAACGGACCTCTTCAATCATAACATGATCGTCCTTGCACCGCGATACTGTATAGTGGAAGGCTCTCCAGTCTTTGCTTGCGTCCGAGATGGCGAGCGTTTGGTATGAGAGAACGCTTTCATCTTGAGTAGGTTGGTCCTCGTCGAAAATTGGTATCGTAGGTGGCTGCTTGCCAGTGTCAGCAAACTTTGTTCTGTAGAAGCAGTCATCATTCAACTTACTATTGGCATAGATTCAGAGACGCGGCGCATATAGGAGATGAACTCACTAACGCACAACGTTAGAAATGTGCCGCTCGATAGTGGGTTTATACGAACAGATATGAGCAAGCGCCGGTGACTACGACAATATCTGTCAGATACCGTCGTATGTCATCGATGGCAAATTCGATGTCTTTGGCTACTGCGTCCATCTTTCGTTTCAAGGCGGCCTTGTCGGCAAACGTCTCCGTACTTCGAGCTTTTAATTCTGATATCCTGGGCTTGATGTCTCGAAGACGGTTGCGACATTGCGTGATCTTCTCACGTACCAGAAACGACGGCTCGCTAGTGCCGTCAGGCTCAGCTTGCTGGTACTTTGAGTTGAGTAAGCGGACGACTCCATGCAATTCTGTTACTTTGCTGAGAAGCCGGTCGACCAAGTCGTCTATATCTCGTACTGCATCAATATAGCTTTGGCATCCTTTGACGACAGCAACTCCAAGCAGTGCGATGGTAATTATGCTTGAAACTGACTCCGCCATCATCGCTCTGGTCTCGTAGCTGTTTGTTGTCAAGGTCCGCTTGAAAATGAATCGTCAAGTAGGCTTGAAGCAGGGTTATGGTGTTCCACACGTATATCACTAGATATGTGCACGCCAAAGTGCAACGAGCGTTACGGGTGGGGTATTGATTTTACTTGAAGAATGCATGTCACGAGGCGACTCAAGGATGGAGGAGAGGCGAAGCAGAACGCGTGGAGCCTGGCCGTGACCAGCGACGAATCAAGGGACGGGTAAAGTTAAAAGCACACGTGTGAGATGAGTTGACGTAAGTGTCGCATATGAAACAGTCGAATGCGTCCATACAATGTAGGGGTTGAAATGCGTCCGAAGCGCTAAGAGGTTAGGGCAACCCCGGGCGTACCTGGAGTAAGCGGGGAAGCTCGACAATGACACTATTGCACATGTAGCAGGCAGCTGCCTGTGCGCCGTCTGTGTAGATCTGCCAGCTGTCCTGTGACGGCGGGTATTGGCTAGCCCAGCGAGGAAACGTCATGTCTCAGATCTTGTGACCTGGAGGCTCATCTCAAACTCGCGCAATCTCGCATTCACCTGTTTAAGATGGAGACGTAGGGAGCAGGACGTACGCTCCCGCGGTCGCGCACCCTACTAGGTGAACCGCAAGGCAGTCTGTGAGGGAGAAGGCTGAGGGGAGAACAATGTGTCACCAATAAAACTAAAGTTGCAATGTGATGCAATGGCTGACCTTGGTGCCGAATACGAGTTGGTAACGTCTGGTTTAATTGGCCATTATTTGCAGACCCATGTCGCCTAGAAAAAGGCAACGATGCATACCAAAAGCAGGTGCAAGGCAGCCAATCCATTGAGGACAAAAGAATCAGCAGAATTCACGCCCATTGCTCAGCCTCCACTTGGAGAGTAAATGTAGGCAACATGACGGTGGCGGACCTCGATGGCACATGCCGTATGCATGATCGGGCTCCGTTGTTGAAGAGACCGGTCAGCTTTGTAGGTCTCAGCCGCTTGCGGAAAATGAGCATATATTGCTATATCCGGGCGTGTTGTCGCACACCAAACTCGGCTTCAAGCAGCGTAATCCGGTAGAAAGCCCATGGCCACTATGAGAGCAGCAGATGCTGCAGGTGTTGTCAGCAGTCGAAGACTAACGACAAATCGAGTGCGTTCAACAGGCGCAAGACAGACGTATGCGCATTGATCAGCATAATTTGGGCGTGACTAACTTTCGCAGTATAGACAATCCGTTCTTGACATTCGATGACACAAAAACCAATCTCAACACCGGAACAACCGAGCTAGAAGAATACGTTTGGCAATTTGCGGCGTTAGCAGATCTCAAAGACCGCTATGAGTTGCTCCGATTCGGCGCTCGACTCGCTCGAGACAAGTATGAGGCTATCAGTAGATATGCGGATGAGCTTACAGGACCGGAGAAGAAGCTGTTGGAGAAGGAGAAGGACGAGAGTACAGGCTTTTGGAAGCAGTCCAAATTCTTCCGCGCAACAATAATGACAGCCAGTCTCGCGGGCATGATCCAGGGATGGACACAAAGCGCGAATAATGGCACGGTCTATGGCATGCCCGACGAGTTCGACCTATGTTTTCGCAGAGATGACTGTCCTCCATCCGACCTTTGGACTTTGGGAATGCTGAATGCAATACCGTTGCTTTCTGCAGGCCTCTTCGGTACACTCCTTGCAGATCCATTGCAGGAAAACTTCTTGGGGAGGCGGGGTAGTGTGATGCTCTCCTGTACTATCACAGTAGCCTCAATAATCGGCGCGTCGGTTACGCATAACGTAGGGCAGCTCGCAGTCTGCCGGGCCATCAACGGGATAGCTTTGGGCGCAAAAGCATCGATAGGTAAGAGAGAAGCCTTGACTTTGTATGCATCAAAGATACTAATGTCATGTAGTTCCTATATATGCGGCTGAGATATCACCGGAGCATATTCGGGGCGCTGTCCTGGCGAATTGGCAGCTGGCTGATGCAGCGGGTACGGGTTCCCCTGGTTCAAGTGGCATGAGATACTGACCCGTTAGGCATCTTTCTCGGGTTCCTCGCGAACTTGTTGGTCGTGATATACGTGGATAATGCCGCATCCGCGTGGCGCATCCTTACGAATACGGTGCTCATTCCTACGATCCCGTTATTGGTTATGATTTACTTGATGCCGGAATCCCCTCGGTATTTGATGAAGCATGGAAAATACTGCAAAGCACTGAAAGCCTTTGAGCAGGTTCAAACCACGCAGTTGTTGGCAAGTCGCGATTTCATGTATGCGCATGCTCAACTGGACTTCGAAAGCCGAATGTTGAAGGGGGAAGTGAACCAACTTGGCAGCCTGGCCGAGCGCGTAGATGTCAGCATGTCAAGCTTGCCGGAAGAACCATCCTTGACAGCACCGGATTGCGTGCAGTTAGAAACTGTCGCTTCACGAGCATCCACATTGCCAGGCCGATTAATCCAGGATTCTCGTGAGGACGCAACGGATAGAGGAACAATAACAGAGCCTTGTAACAGCCAGCACCAATCCAGATCGCGGACTGGGCAAAATGAGGATACAAATGTCGAGCTTGCCACTCTGAACAGAAGGTGGAGCGATATCTCAAGCCTAAACTTCGATGTTGAGGTCAGGCGAGCGAAAAAGAAGAACAACCCCTACTCGTACAACATCGGTGTTAACGGTTATTATAAGCGTTTGAGAGAGTTGTGGTCCAACAAACGGTGTCGACGGGCGTTGCTAAGCGCTTCGGTCTCTATGATCACTCAAACACTGACTGGCGTCAACACAATCGCCTTCCTCGGCACGATAGTTTGGGAAAAAGCCGATGCAGGCAACAGCGACCGAACCGCCGCGATAATAGGTCTGGCCTTCGGAGCAGCAAATTACATATTTGGACTACCAGCATACTGGTCCTCCGACCGATTAGGACGGTCCATTATGCTTTTGCTCGGCTTACCAAACATGGCCTGGTCAATGTTGGTGTTCGCCTTGCTCTTCAAGATCCCCGAGTCGGAGTCCATTCGAACCCCCATGATCAGCATCTTCGCTATCATTTTCGTCGCCTTTTATGCTCCGACGGCGGGTACGTCTCCGTTCTCGATTGCAGCAGAGGTCTTCCCTCTCGTGTCGAGAGAGGCCGGTATGGCGATCTCCGTCGCGATCAACCTCTTCGGCGCCGGTATACTGGTCCTGGTATTTCCATTCCTGCTCCACAGCATTGGAGCGACAGCTGCGTTCTCAATCTTTCCAGGCCTGAACTTGGTCGCATTCGTGTTGGTGTATTTATTCGTCCCGGAGACGAGACTGCGGACGTTGGAAGAGCTGCAGTATACGTTCGACTTGCCGACGGGATGGCACGTCGCATATCGAGTGGGGTACATACGGCAGCATGTCTGGGAGAATTGGTGGAACTATCTGATTCGCAAAGAGGTCGAGCCGCCTATCCCGTTCTACGAATGGGCGCGAGAGACGTACAGAGAGAGAGAAGATGCCAGCTGAGCACGGTAGTGAGATGCGCTTGAGCAGGTTGTAGATGTAGCGTGGAGGTTTGACGCGACGCGATCCACTCTCGCCAAGCTAGCGACGATTTGATGATAGCGCGAGATTCTCTACAAAATATGCTTGTTAAAGCACGAGTGATAATGGACTACTGAAATATACACATGCAACGAACAACGCGTGAATGCAAGATACCATCTATACGACATGCTTCTCCACACACGAGAGAAGTATTGCACTACAGGAAACCGACGATTGCCGCTAGGCAATGCTCAGATACTGCTTGCTTATCACCTCTCGACTTGCAAACCGCCCAGAAACTCCTCAAGAACGGCGCGAACATCCACACAACAGCATCTAATAGGCGCAAGGATCTGCATAGGGCAGCAGAAAAGGGCGACATAGATCTCATCCGCTTTCTGCTTAAGCAAGTGCAGCTGCCTCATCTGTGGGTAGGTAGCGGGACTGTGCTCTTCATCCAAGGCATCTGCCAGGTTTTCCATTACGTGTAACTAACAACAGACAAGCTTCTTCGTAAAAGTCCAATGACCAGACGCCTGACGCATATCAAACAACATCGAGGTCAAACCCCATATCTATCAACGCCCACAACGCCCTTGCGCACATTGCTACTGCGTCACAGCCCTCAATCCCTGTAGTATCAACCCAAACATAACACCCCTAGCGACCCTGGGTTCCTGTAGACAATCAAACACCTTGCCCAATGCCTCTCCACTAGCAGCCTGTCCCATAACACTCGTCAGCGCCTGAGGCATGCCCCTCTCCACCAACAACCTCCTTGCTTTGACTCTCAATTTCTCCTTCTCCTCTTCATTCATCTCCTTGGGCCATGCCTTCAGCTCCTCTTCTGTCGGTAATCCGTTCTCCCGGATCTTTCTGATATGATATGCTAGGCCGGCGTCGGAAGCGTTACCGTCGAGAATGGTGGTCTGCAGGAGCGATGTGATGGAGGAGAGCTGTGGGTTTCCTGGACGCAGGAGGAAAGATTTTGCGGCGTTGAGGAGGGTGCGGCGGAGTGTCCAGGCAGAGGAGAGCGTGTAGAGTTCGTTTATGACCGCGAAGAAGAGTTCGATGAGGGCTGTAGTTTCGGACTCGGACAAGGGCGTGTGCGTGGGTGCTGCACGGGACTTGGATGGTGATTTGGCTGGAGAAGAGGTCAACGATGGAGCTGAGGGTCGACGAGGTAGTGAGGGCGCGGAGTCCGTTGACTGCCTCGAAGACTGCGAAGGTTTTTGGGCGTGCGCAGGTTCTGGTTGACTACGCATAGTGCTGTAATCGTCGGGGATTTCGCTAGGCATTGGTGGCAAGTTGATGAGCTGATCACCTCCCATCATGGGACTGAGGTCTTCTATCTTCTCGCGCATGCTTGGCGCGCGACTATTGCTCCGTGAGCCGTACCTGGAGGATCTTCCGGAACGTTTGCCGTCGCCATCAGGGTTATAGGATGGTCGACGTTCCATGGGCGCCTCACGGCCTGGTTGCTGATCGATGACGGGTGAATGAGGATCGCGTACAGAATCTATGGATGTACGTTTGGTGACTAGAGACAAGGTGCTCTCAGAACGAATGTGCGTGGGAAGTTCGGAAACGGTCGACTCGGCTCTGCTTTGTCGTGTCTGGATTGGCGCCGTGTTCGATGATGTACGACTCAAAGGACTTCCGGATGTGTTGGTACTGGCGATGTTGCTAACCGATTCGCGGTTCTTCTTTCCTCCACTCAACGGTGCGGCTACACTGCCTAGTACTCCGGTAACACCACCAAAGAGGGCCTTGCCACTACCCGCAACCTCCTTGGGCGCCTTCGAAAGCACACCCATCATGCCTTTACCAACAGTATCGAAAGTCTGACCTGCCCATCCAATGCCTGGAAAACCACCACCGGGAGTCTTTCCAGAGCCCAGTTCTTTGTCCAGGAAGCGCTTCATACCTTCACTTTCAGCAAGTGGTTGGTACTTTACAGCATCGTTGAGATAGCGCTCCAGCTCCCCGCGCAAGGACGCCTTGGTGTGACCTTTCCATGGTGGCAATGTAGCATGTGCTTCGTTGAAGCCAGCAGTCCCGGTGATAGCTGCTATCCGCCGTATGACTTCGTGCAGCGTTTCGAACTCGGCGTACTTGCGCGCCGTCATCCACCCGGTGTGATGAGTCGACTTTGGTTCAATCTGTATCAGGTACTCTGCTGTCGGCTTGGCCTTGATCGTACCCTTCTCTCCAGGCATGCTGTCGTCAAAGATGGACATTGTACTGTTGTGCAGTGTTAGTGGCAGCGGCGCAGGAGGCGGGTTGTCCATTAGCGCAGTAGGCGGTTGGGGTAGTACAAGCTGATCGAAGCTTGTGAATGCTTTCTTCACTTCCTGGGTCGGTAGTGCTTCGGAACTCGTTGGTGCAGATGCTGGTGTGACTTCTGAGAACGACCGGCCAGAAAGCCCTGAGATGTCCAAGTCCGTGTGCTCGGCATCACCATGCGCGTCGCTCCCTGATGACGACGGGGTGACTATGCCTTGAGTGGTACTCTCAGACTGGTCATCGTTCAAGGTTGATGTGGATGCGCTTTGCTGTTGCTGCTCCTGTAGCCGCTTTGCGTCTTCTTCGGCAATCATCTGGCTCAAGAGCTGTGCCTCCCGCATAGCATCGTCCATGGCTTCCTGAGCTTTGCTCATAACGCGCTTGTGTTCCCTCTTCTCAGCCGTGGTCGCTGTTTCTGCATGGTCCGGTTCCTTCTCTACAGCCTTCTTTACGTTTTGTAGCTGTCCTGAAGAAGCGTCGACGCCTGCGTCAATCGCATTCAGAAGCTCCGGCTCGCCCTCTTCCAGAAGATACACAATCCACCCGTTAACCCACTCCGGCTTGGAACAGCTCACGACAATCATCTCGAGTATGAGCTTCGCTAGTATTTGATGTAGAAATATTCTCGCCGGCATGCAGTTGTCTAGGATGCGCATAACGAGTCAGCGTAGGCGTATGAATCTAGCATAGAGCGTTTACTCACACGTCTTCGGTTCCAAGTAGTTCTGTAGGATGTCTTCAGCTGCTACACTGAACTGCTTCATCTGGTAGTCTGGGTCCAGTATGTTGGCTAGGGTGCTATCCCGCTTCATCTTGAGATATATATCGACTGCTTCGGTGGGCACATCGCCGGGTGACGCTTGGATTGCAGCGGCAATCTCTTGCAATAATATGATCATGAAGGAGGATGAGCGCGTCACAAAATCAAGCAAGTTGTCGGCTGGTCGCTTTCGGGAGAGGTGTGCAGAGATGGAAAGCATGAAAGCCGTAAAGGTCTGGCGGCACGAGTTCGGGAATGTGTCTTCGGTGGGCAGTAGGGGTGAGTACCACCACCTGCGTTGTATTAGAACAGTATCTAGACACTGCACGGAGGACATACTTGACATAGTCACGAATGACTGCATCCGTCAACTCCGTCAGCGCAGCGGCCGTCGCTGGCTTGAAGTCTGAGTAGTCAAGCGTCTTGCCGGAGTACAGCTGCACATTGAAGTCGGAGCCGTCACGTCTAGCATGGCCCTTTTCGTGCGTCTTGTCGCTGCGCCAGTCGAGAACTCGCTGCGCTATGTCGACGGCCAATTCGCGCTTCCTCGCGTCGGCGCTCTTTCCTGGTGTCTCCCTGTTGCCACCATGGTGTCCTTCCCACGTCGCGTGCAGGACCACGCCGCCTACAACGCCTATAAGGACCAGCCCGACGCGACCAAGTATAAGATAGGTGCCTGCGCCCAGGCCGGCAAGACAGGCGCCGAGCACCTCATTGCTCGCAGTCGCCAAGAAGTGCAAGGTGCAATCCGTGAGGGTCTTGAAGTCCAACGAAGGCGCGCTCGATTCTGTCTTTGGAGTCGTTGCCGGCGTCACGGCGGTGCTATCGGCGGGCGAGTCATGGTGTTGATCGTGTGTGGAGGTGGGCGGGCTCGGGGGTGGTCGAACGGGGTCGCTCATGGTGGTTGTATGTGCGTGGACATTGGGGTTTGCTGGATTGGAGAGTGTCGTGGCCTGCAGTGAAGCATGGTCCAATGCAACCGACTGGACTATGTGGCGTTGACACTGGCGTTCTGGCCGCTGGCCGTTTCACAGCTGCCGCTTGTTGATCGCAGAGCGCTGAATAGTAATGCCGAGCCCGCCCGAGCGTTGGATGTCTATTTTCGAGTCCCAACATCGTTTTGATCTTCATACCTACACGCGTCGCCTCTCCCCTTGGCACCCTCAGCCGTATCAGCCATGTCCGGCGACGCCCCCAACGATGCTGAGATCCTCGCTCATGTCGAGAAGTTTTGGGAGGGCCGCAAGCCTAGCAGTCCCATCTATCAGTTCCTGCTCGACGACATCAAGCTGACCTATGCCTCCAAAGGGGTCGTGCGCGCACAGCTACCGCTCACCCAGAACCACGTGAATACGCACGGGAGCATTCATGGCTCAGTCTCCGCGACGCTGATTGACTGGGTTGGTGGCATAGCCATTGCTGCGTGGGATAATCGGACCAAGACGGGCGTATCCACGGACATTCACATTTCATACCAGAGCGGGGCAAAGGATGGGGATACCATCGAGATTGAAGGCAGGGCAGGCAAGGTGGGTGGAACCCTCGCCTTCACAACAGCGACGATATGGAAGCTTGTCGATGGCAAGCCGGGTCCTATCATTGCAACTGGTTCTCATACGAAGTTTGTCAGGGTATGAGCTGTCATTTGTAGAACGCCATCTTCTTTGAGGTCTCGTCCAGCTCTCCATGGACGATCGAACTCCACTCAGATCGCGAAGATTGACCGACCCTCTTGCTACCATTTCGTGCCCAGCTTCACAGCGACGACAGCATGAGCATGTGGGAGGGTCCTACATATCTATTAGAGGAACAATGCTATGCGTGTCCATGACCTTTTACCCAACTCGTCCCTTGTCAGTACATGGTCTTGTGTATGTAGCTTCTTTGAAAGGGCATGCCCATGGGTTTGCACACCCACTCGAAAACACTCCGTTGTCGCCTCAACACCGTCTAGCATATCCCAAAGTGTTCATGGCACTGGTGGAGCAAGACACGGCCAGCGGTATGCCGGTATGACTAGCACTAGTGATATTAGCGGCAGACCTGTAGATATGTGGATTGATTGCTGGGGTTTTGTGGTGCTGTTGGGATAGCAGGATGATGTCAGAAGACTATTTGCATAGGCCATGTTCATCGTGCTACAGTTCATGGACGCTAACAGGCTAGCTAGTTAGGCATCGACTAGACCCTATCGCTCCTTTTCGTTGGTTGAGTCATGCTGGCCACAACTCCATACGGTCACTATACCCCACTACTCCCCTATCCATCAGCATACTCCTGCCATATTCCAAACACTACCAAACTTGACGTGAATCTTCTGCTGCAACCCACCTCCAGTAGGAAAGGCTTGGATGTAGAACCCATCCTCAGCCAGGCTATGCTTAAGATCGTCACCAAAGCCCACCATCTCCATCAGCAATGTCTGGAAGAACTTCAAGCGCATGAGTTGGTTGATATGGGGCTTCAGCAGTTCGAGAACACACTGGCGTAACATGTCGGTCGCGTCCAAGGTATTGCGCCAGATGAGAACCAAGGAGTCGAGGAAGGAGTTCAGGACTGATGATGCAGGATTGGCATCTGGGTGCTTGTAGTCGCCGTCGACGATATGATTGGAAAAGTCGGTAGGGTCTTCGCCGGGGACGATGCCCATGCTGAGAACCATGCTGGCGATGTTGAGATATTCTCCGATCGCGTGATCGCATAGCTTGGCCACGTCGTACTTGTTTCCAACGATGTAGGCATGAACGTGGAGATCCAAAAGCGTGATGTTGGCGTATTCGAGCCGCATGTTGGGGTTGAAGGTATAGATGCCGTCTTCGATGTAACAGATCATCGCTGCGATGGCATAGGGGAAGTCATCGCGAACGCGGATGCAGCGTGTTTGGCCTTCCTTGTGCATGGTTAGCATTGTGAGACCTGTCGAGTGCGGTCCGGATACCTACAACAGATGGACTGTCTAACATTGGAGCGAAGAAGCGAGACTCAGTGCACAAGAGGTGCTTGTCAATCTTCATGACCTGCTTACCTTTGTCGAAGAAAATCGCTACATCATCCCTCAGAATAGGAGAGAAACAGCTGTATCGTCGTTAGCATTGATCACTTCGAAAGAGACAGCTGCTACTTACTACTGAAGGTCGATTGATTGCATAACAAAGGCGCTTGTACGGGTTGCGTTGATATCGATAGCCGACTGCAACGTTAGATTCGGAAGGCGCGTGCGAGGGGCATCTGATAGAGATAGCTCCTGGAAGTGAAGCGCACTTGGAGTGAGTGGACCGATGTGGCTGACTGGACTACGAATAACAGTGGTGTCTGTATCCTCGAAGGTGGCCAGATCAGGCGCAGATGGATATGACCCCAAGACCTGTTCAGAATGACAACCTGAGCCGTGGTCGCCAGGGGTAGGGTAGCTTCGTTCAAAGCCAGTGCTACCAATTTGTAGCTCAGATAGAGCTCGAAGGGATGAGATGCGCGGAGGAAGCGGCAGATAATTTTTGGAATAATCAGAGGGCTTGTCGAACTCGTCATGAGTAGAGGAGAAAGGTGCATCGTTTTCTTTATCCGATCCGAACGAGAATGCGGGAGTATAGAAGATCTGGGGTGCCGAGGCAAGAGTGGAGGCAGTAACGCTGCGTAGCACCTTGCAATGTGGGTAGCTCGAGAGATGGGCAGTCCCACTGAAGGCTTTTCCGAAGGCACGCTTACGATCTTGCCGATCTTGCCGATTCATGTCGAAGTGATATGAAGATTGGCTGCGTTTAAATGGAGTCGACTGTGTCTGTGAGGGTAGCTCGAAGAGAGCGACAGTCTTCCGAAGAATTTCGCTTTTTGCATCCGCACGAAACGCGAGGTGAAGGAGAGAGAGAAGCTAACCGCGGCGCCTTGTCCACGTCATAGAGGAAGAGTTTGGGCGCACTCGCCACATATCGGTGGTGAACGTGAGCGTTTGTCAGGTTCGGTGCTGTGTGGTCTCGCTCTGGTATATGTAGTGCAGGCAACTTGACAACACTAGCAGCATTTACTACCTGTTGAATCCCAGATGTCGCACCCCACTCATCCTCGCTGCCACAACTATACGTGCTCATGGTCGTCCATTATCTCCAGCGAGATGCCATTTCTTCGAACAAGTCTGCTCTGAAATCTGGTAGCTCGTCCATGGATTCATATACAAGAGCCATGGTCCTGCCTGCACCATGTATGAACGCTTGCACGTGATCGGCGCAAAGCTTCACTGCAACTCTTTTGAGGTGGTCCGCGTTAGCTCTTCGCTCAGGTGCATAGATGGAGCGGATCGCGTATGACAGCTGCTCTTCCTCACCATCGACAACCAGCACCATGGCCGCAAGATCCTCAAACTTCTTGAGTGCAAGTGCTTTAAGGCCAGGAATGCCATATCGCTCCGCAAGCATATACACGTCTGCGTGAGAGCGCAGAGTGACGTCCTCGGGTACCTCAAGGTCCGAGCCTGCTAGTTGATCAGTGTAATCAAGCTGGTAACAGTACTGCATCATCGCGGCGACGGCTGCTGGGTCATCGGCGCTGAGGTCAATGATGCCCTTGGACGACTTCTGCTCACGTCAGCGTGATTGAAGTGAGAGACGCGATTGAACGCACCGGCGATATAACAACGGCACAAACTCTGGCAAACCACCGGGAATGATGGCACATGATCACCCTGTCGACATGGTAAACGTCCCTCTTCGAGCGTACGACTAGATCGGAGCATTGCCATTCCGCAGCAGGCGGCGAAGCCGATGTCACAGTTGGTACAGGGGAAGGTGTGGCGGGCGCTATGGGAGTTGAAGTTGGCAGTGTTTCCGCTTGCCGTGGATAGGCTTCTTGTGGTTTGCTTTTTTGTAAAAATCGTCGGGCTATTGAACTGTTGGAGAAAGTCTTGCGGTGTTTAGGACGGTAACTTTGGTTGCTTGTTGAAGCAGTGGAAGACGCTGCTGTGGACGCAGAAGCGTTGGAACTGGTGGAAGACGTTCGATGGAGACAGCCAAAGGACGCATCTGAAGAGGCTGTACTAAGTCTAGACGAGAGCTCAGTCCGGGCCGCACTATCCCGCTTTGAGCCATAGATGGAGGGATCAAGACTGGATCTCGTCAGCAGAGGCAATCCCGGGCCTCGGTGAAAGCACTCACACATTGCTGTTGATGAATAATGGCGTTACGAACATGTTAGCGAGACTCGAAAAGTGCAAGGATACTGCGCAGAGACGAGTCGAGTATGGGGCTTTCGAAGCTCCTTGGACTTTGTGTTTGATAATAGAACCAAAGGTCGCAGACGGGACCGCATCTCTAGCCGTACTGCTGCTGTATATACGCACTCTTGATCTCGCCCTCTGGGCTGTCAAAACTTGGACAACTCATGACCACATGGACAGAAGGGTAAAGCACAGGAAGAAAATCACCTAGCTTCCGGCACAGAGGGGTGCAAGAAGAGCGTTCTGATATGAAGCTCGTTAACCGGACCAATGGTTGGGCATGTGTAGATTAGCCGCAGCCCCAGACGGACCAGGATCATGAGGCTTATCGATAGTACTTTAATACCGACGATGCATACTCGTGGAACGAGAACAGCCGGACGCACTCGGCTGGGGGACTGTGGGGTAGCTCCCGCATGGCATTCTTGAAAGCAGTCAGCAGACTGTAGCTGAAACGGGTCTTCTTTTTCACGTCGCACGGCGCTAATGCCAAAGAGACAGGTGCGCCCAAGCCCTCTCCACATAAAATTGTCCGGCGAACAGCAGCGGAGAAGAGTTTCTTGAACGAATCATCTGAGTACTGCGACGTGGCATGTTTGCTGCGGATTGCGACTGGCCTAAAAAGGGCTCAGAGACACTCGCATTCCTGTGAACATGTCGGTGCAATCCGCACAACACTCTGCATACATCCGGGCGTCAGTCTGTGTTGCGCGTCTTGGGTTGCGGATCAGAGGCCGTCATGTGGCGTGGGAGATTCAGTCCGGTCGCTTCTTCCGTGCCCGATCCGCAAATGAGGCTCAATCGTTCTCGTGGCGATGCACTGGGATGTGCGGTGTCTTTTGGTAAGAACTATGTCGAGATGCACGTTACGGTCCCGAATTTCGGCTGCCGATGTTGCCCAGCATTGATGGCGTGGAAACGCGGCCCACGTGCACGGGCATTGGTGTCAGTGATGTCATTGTCGCGACAAAGAATGGCCGATCAGCAACTAGCGACTTGATTGGCTCCGCGGACGCCTCAACTCCACAACGCGTCACCTCTCACGCGCTTTGCTACTGATTTCTTCTCATTGGTACTGGCCGTGCATCTGGATGCCGCTTACACCTACATCTGCAGATCGCGAACAGGTGGGAGAAGGTACATCATATCGGCAGGATTGACCAATTACCCATGCGGCGTTGTCACCGTCGTCAAACGTCGCCACCGACTTTGACGTCGCCAATCTGCCGATTTGCTATCAAGCAACGGGAGTCCTAGCCTAACCCACACAGGCTGGCAGGCAGGCCTAGATGGACACATCTCCAAGCGTCATTGAGCATGCTACGCCTAGCTAGTGCGATGATGATGCCTTCCAACATGGAAATTGCTGAAATGCGGCTGGCGGCGTTATCGAGAAATGATATAAGAGGATTCTTCGACGCCTCTGACCAAGACATAACCACCCAAGCAACTTGTTCATTTTCTTGATACCCAGCAACACTACTACGCATCATGCCCGGAAACACAAACGGCCACCAGAACTCGAGCACCCAGCATGCTCCAACAGGCTCAAAGAATGGTGATCAGTTCCGCAGCTACGCAGACGATCGCAATGCCTCGTCGGAAGATGTTGTCTACTGCACATCAAACGGCGTCCCATACCCTCACCCCTACGAAACCCAAAGAGTAGGAGAGAGCGGTCCTCTGCTGCTCCAGGACCATCACCTCGTCGACCTTTTGTCACATTTCGACCGTGAGCGTATCCCAGAACGAGTTGTCCACGCCAAGGGCGCTGGTGCCCATGGTACCTACACAACCACAGACTCGCTCGAGGATCTGTGCATGGCAGACATCTTCAAGCAAGGCAAATCTTGTCCCATCACTGTCCGGTTCTCGACTGTTGGTGGCGAGTCTGGCTCGCACGACTGCGCGCGGGACCCCAGAGGCTTCAGTGTAAAGTTCCGAACTGATGAGGGCAACTGGGATGTGGTTGCAAACAACACTCCCGTCTTCTTCATCCGGGATCCTGCCAAGTTCCCTCACTTCATCGTAAGCGTACCCACTAGTCCGTCAAGCTGGGCCAGATGCTAACTTTCACCCAGCACACCCAGAAGCGACACCCAGCTACCCACCTAACCCACGCCGATGATGCGACCAACTTCTGGGACTTTGCTTCGCAGAACCCCGAGTCTGCGCATCAGTTCATGATCTTGTTTGGTGACCGGGGTATCCCAGACGGTTACCGCAAGATGCATGGATACCACGGCCACACTCACAAACTCCAGAACAAGAATGGAGACTGGGTGTATTGCCAATTGCATTTCAAGAGCAAGCAGGGCACAGCATTCATCACACAAGAGGATTCGTTCAACTATGGTCCAGACTATTCGACCAAGGACCTTTACCAGGCTATCGACAAGGGCGATTTCCCCGGATGGGATGTCATGTTCCAGACCATGACGGCAAAGCAGGCTGAGGAAGTCTGGGAGAAGCAGAAGATCAATGTGTTCGACATGACCCATGTCTGGCCTCAGGATCAGTTCCCACTTCGCAAGGTTGGAGAATTCTTCCTCAACGAGAATGTACAGAACTACTTTGCAGAAGTTGAGCAGGTGGCATTCAACCCTGCGCATCTTGTACCTGGCATTGAGCCTAGTGCGGACCCCCTACTACAATCTCGTCTGTTCTCCTACCCCGACACCCATCGCCACCGTGTTGGTGTCAACTACCAACAACTACCGGTCAACGCCCCACGCGTTGCATACCGCATGGG
Organism: Alternaria brassicicola; assembly: GCA_002796735.1. NCBI lineage: Eukaryota > Fungi > Ascomycota > Dothideomycetes > Pleosporales > Pleosporaceae > Alternaria > Alternaria brassicicola. The sequence continues at coordinate 820,717 of PHFN01000004.1, forward strand.
CAATTTCCAGCGTGATGGTAACATGGCCTTCTACAACCAAGGATCAAGACCCAACTATCTCTCCTCGATTCAGCCCATTTCATTCAAGGAGAGAACAGTCGATCTTGACAAGCTCCATGGGAACTTCACCGGCGAGGCTATTGCATTCTTGTCCGAGATCCGTCCAGAGGACTTCAACGCACCGCGTGCGTTGTGGGAGAAGGTCTTTGACGATGGTGCCAAGGAGCGTTTCATCAAGAACATCTCTGGCCACATGGAGACTGTGACCGACAAGGAGATTATCAAGCGTCAGATCGCCATCTTCAGGGAGGTCTCCGAGGACATTGCTTCGCGCATGGAGAAGGCAACTGGGGTCAAGGGTTACCCTGGCATTGCCGAGCTGAGATTCAATGGAACGCACAACGGCATGGCCAAGTCTCAGGATAACAAGGTTGCGAACGGTATGACTGGAATCAGCGCAAAGTACGCTGAGAAGAACAAGACCAACGGTGCTGCCAAGGCCGGTACGCACAAGGAGCTTATCGAAGGCAAGGCCTAAGGTTTATGAGATGATTGTAGAATGTTTTTAGACCATTAGCGAACGAAATTCAATTTTTCATACCGCTTCTAGGAGTACTCTAAAAGTATCCGGAGTGTTTTTGCTTCCGATCATGTCACCCCGTTGCACAGCGAATACCCCTACGGTACGTTGTAGTGGGGAGAACCGTTTCCAACTGGTGTCATATGAGAAACTGCAATGCGATGAGGTTTCCTGTGACAACCGGCAACATTCCAAAGATAATCTTGTACGTTTCGTGATGATGATGAAGAATCAAGGACCACTGACGATGCATGCAGCCGGCGGGACCCCTCTCGCAAAGGGAGCTAGCGCGACTGCCTCACCGGCAGCAAATCGCCAACTTCCGTCACCATCGAAACCTGCCAGCACCTTGTGCCCCTCACCGATTTCCTCCTCGAAGCTGTCAACGCACCTTTACTACAGACGTGGATGTTTGGTCTCCCTCGCTGCTACGCTTCCCAAGTCGCCGACAGCTTTTACGCGCACGGATCCGCGATGCCAGGGTTGCAAGGGCCAGATGAAATCACATCACGTGATGACGATTCGGTTGGCGTCTTGTTCCATTGACGCCAATTCGCGTCCGCCCGCTAGAGCGTGAGGAGTAAAATCGAGTCCTGGCAGCTCGGTCACTCCCACAGCACTGTCCCGGTCCAACTCCCCAGACGCCCACTCGAAGCCATATCATGTTCCTGTCGCACCTCGGCATTCTTTTCCAGTCGTCAATCCATCCCTTCGTCGCTCTCTAAAGCTCGTGGAGCTTGTGGCCCGCTGTCTCCGCACCTGCAGCGTCACCGTTGCGCTCTCACAGACACCAGTGTCGCCGACGGGCCAACTATCATTGCGCGATAGCGACGGCCTTGCCATTGAATTGTATCGCTTCCGTCACGTCGCAGTCGACTACCGCGTCCATCTAGTCTTCCCTGCCGCTTCTCACCTCGTTCGACCAGGCGCCCTTCCAAGCGCATCCAACATCGCCCAGCTCACCAGCTCCCCTCCTGCTCGTACACTGCTCCGCTGTTGTATTCACAGACCGCGACAGCTACAGGGACAATGTCGCCGCGACGATCATCGCGGGCTCGTACCACGCAGCCCCCACCCAGCGTCGCAACACACAGCAACTCGTCATCCTCCGTCTCATCAGCGCGTACCGATCGGGCGTCGAGAGTCAACCACAAACAGACATCGCCGCCAAAGTCATCAACGCCACACTCGCTCTCCTCGGAAGAGCCTGAAGAACCGCCTCACGATGTGCAGCCTGAGCCACCTCTGACCCGCCGGCGAACACGCGAGCATGACAACGACGAGGACGAGTCGGCGAAACTCGACGACGAGCTCGAAGACGAGATAGCTGAAGAGGACGAGGTCACCCGATGCGTGTGTGGCTACCAAGAGTATCCAGGTCCGCCATCGGATGCTTCCAAATCCATGTCTGTTCTTGTGGACCCAGACGTTCAAGCCGATGAGCTTGGCGGGCTCTTCATTCAGTGCGATATCTGCAAGGTCTGGCAGCACGGCGGCTGCGTAGGCATCATGGACGAAGCTGCCAGCCCAGACGAATATTTCTGCGAAGAGTGCAGAAAGGACCTCCACAAGGTTGCATCAAGTCCCAAAGGGTATGTACTTGCATTCACTCGCACGCTCTTTGGATTTCTATACCCCGCTACGAGTTTCTCCTGAATCGCATCGCCCATCTCACACCCTGGGCTCCTTCGTTCCGTCACGACTACTTTATCTGCGCAATGCTAACGGATCGTTCTCGTAGGCAAAAGTACTCTCGATACCTCCCCGTCTACGATCAACAACACGGCAAGAATCGCAAATCGTCTGTTTCCAAGGAATCAGATGGGCAGCCAGGTAAAGACAAGGACCGCAACAATAGGGCAAGCGTAGATTCCTTTGGCAAGCGTCGATCGACAATGAACAGCCGGGCTGCCTATGACGAAGATGAGGTGCTACGGAAGGTACTTGAAGAAAGCAAGCATGAGGGTGGTACAGCTTCGGAGAACGGCAATCGAAAGAAGCGGAGCCGCGACGACAGCGAAGAGTAAGTTCTGCTTGCTGCTCTACGTGCCGCTGGAGACATCCGGCTGACAAGTTTGTGACAGGACAAGGCCGGAAATCAAACGGCAGCGGACTGGGTCTCGCTCCCCCAGTAATTCGCCAGTGATAGAATCCGAAGACGATAGCACAAAAGCCTCCGCTCCGAAACAGAAACCTCGCGGGGCTGCAGCCAAGAGCCAACGCGAAAAGGAGCAACGCGAGAAGGAGCGTGAAAGTCACCGGAACGAAGCCGCAAACCGACGAAAAGGGCGTGCAGAGCGGAGAAAGGGCGACGGTAAGCTGCTATTCATGCAGGGAATGAAGCCTCAGCTGACGACTGCTAGATGTAGAAGAACCCGAGCCCACACCCACACTCGCCGTGGAAGAGCCCGGTATGCCTCCGTTAGCGGCCGAAGCTACAATTCCCGACACTCCCATCGCAGATCCCAAGCCTGCGCCCGCCCCACGAAGAGGCGGACGTCCACCGCAAAAGGCTCGCGGTCGTCTTGGGCGCAACCAATACTCTCGAGACACTGTACCCGCGACCAATGGCACTTCACCCAAGAACGACATGGCACAATCTCCACAAGCAAATGTCACGAATGGAGTGAGCAATGGACACGATAGCAGCGACGGGACAGCCGGACATAAACCTACCAAGACGAAGAACTGGCGTCTGCAGAAACTGTCCTGGAACGATATACGAAGGCCGGCTGGGGCTATGCAAAGCTACATAGCGCAGCGACAGGTTGAGATGGCTACTGGAGAGAAGCATGGAAGTCTCGCTCCAGCTGTCCAACCAACGACCAACGGCAAGCCAACTCAAGAGCAGCAGAAAGATGAGGATACGGACCTGGCGAAATTCAAGAATCTGAGCACAACCCAGATGATGGACTTTTTGAGTCGCGATCTCGTTCATTGGCAACAAATGATTACCGAGCCAACCGATACGTCGCCGAAGTAAACGCGGTTGCTGCGCGCATGTTGTTGAAACTCCTCGTGTCATACTGTTTCCGCGAGCTTACGCTACAAACACGGCGCTTTCAGCACGTCTTGCATGAAGCCAATGGGCATGGCATCGACAGCATTCCTTTCACATCGGCGTTTTCATGGTTTGCTTTTGGCACGGATACCCTTCACTTGGTTTACTTGACGCTGGGCTACCCTCCGGCGCATACTTCGACACTAAAGGTGTCGGAGCTTTTCGTATGTACTAAACGTAGGCTTTTGGGTGTAACGAAACGCGACTACGCCGGAGCAATGCTCCCGTCGTCGCATCGTAATGTATACGAAGAATAAGATTCTCAAACGAATTACCGGCTCTGTCCTTTTCATTCTTATTACTGAACATTGGTGATTGAGCACTCGACTCTATTCTAATCCGAACTGCCCAGCTTGATCTCCAACACACCCATGACTGGGTTCGCCTTGAGCAATTCCAGTATCGCCGGGAAATTCTCATCCGTCACCACGGTGTATTCGGGCCATATTTTGCCATCCCTTGTCTTGGTATCCCAGTGAATCCTAAACTCCTGGATTGTTTCTTTGGGCCCGTCGGGAGCTTTGTGTTTCGCCATGACTGTAGGCTTATTATTAGTCCGATGTTCCGAGTCACCTCGCAAGTGTTGTTATTCCACGTACACTCGGCGCAGTTGGGACTCGAGGAGATTGTAGAGGAGATTTTTGCGTTGAGTGATTTCAACGTCATCTTGGACGAGGTGTCGAGGAGGAGGAATTCATGGCGGTTCGAGGGTGGGAGCGTGAAGAGGAGAGGGAGAGACATGGTTGCGGTTGTGGTGATTTGGTCCTTGCAGTCGTTAGTAAAGCATTTCCGAATGACCATACGAGAATCTAAACCTACTGTCGGAGTGTGGATATATCGTGAGTGCTGCGCGTGTTGGAGTCGGGAAAGAGCTTGGGAGGGGCCTAGCAGCCGTTGTACGTCGAGACGACGTTTGCAAGTTTCCCAGGCTTGGGGGAGTGTTACATGGGGGGGTACAATGTACGTCATCGGGCGGGAGGCTCGCGCATCTGCGGTTGGACGCGTTGCGCGCCGTGGCTTGACAGGGGTCTGCTTACCCCACCTTCGCACTCGGCCGGGTTTTCTTTGCCGTGGGTCCCAATGCGAACTACGAATCGTGCAGGAAGTGTCGAGACGACGCGGTTCGAGAGAATGGGAATGCGCCAAGAATCATCTTGATTATCTAGGACGATGCAAGGTGCCCTCTTCAACCTACAAGCTACATACAGCGACCCATCGCGCAAGTACTTTATCCCGCCATGCAACTTCCATCTACAACCCTTTGATCTTCTCTTCGAGCGCGCGTTTGATGGCTGATATCACGTTAGCAGTTTTCCCAAAGCTTGGTCTGACCTCGAGTCGACATACCATTGCAGCTCTCATTAGCATCACCAAACAACATCTTTGTATTTTCCATGAAGAACATTGGGTTCGGCACATCGGCGTATCCACTTGCCATACCCCTCTTCATGATGACCACCTGCTTGCTCTTCCATGCGTGCAGTACCGGCATACCTGCGATTGCACTGCCAGGCTCCAGCGCGATGGGGTTCACTGTGTCATTCGCACCGATAACGAGGGTCACGTCCGTGTCTGGGAAGTCATCGTTAATCTCATCCATCTCGAGCACAATGTCGTATGGAACGGATGCCTCAGCGAGAAGGACGTTGCATTGTCCCGGCATACGACCTGCGACTGGGTGGATGGCGAAGCGCACATTGATACCCTTGGAACGTAGGCTTTTTACAAAGTCCGCGAGCGCGTACTGTGCTTTTGATACAGCCATGCCGTAACCGACGACGATGATGACGCTCTCTGCGTTGACAAGAGCTTCGGCCGTTTCTTCGGACGTCGTCTTTGTTATCTCGCCCTCGATCTTGGATTGGGCTTGTGCTGTGGGAGCTATGCCGCCAAAGAGGACGTTGGTCAGCGACCGATTCATGGCTACGCACATGATGTAGGAAAGAATTGAGCCTGACACTCCGATAAGAGCACCGACTGTTGTTAGCAGAGGGTTATCTAGCATGAAACCCTCGGCCACTAACGCGAACCCAGAATACGCATTCAGAACGGTGATGACGACGGGCATGTCTGCGCCACCAATGGCGGCGGTAGTCGTATAGCCTTTGATGAAGGAGAGTACTGCGTTGCCGACAAGGCATGCAGCGCCGATAAGAGGTGCGCCTGGTGCGTAGGTCAAGAAGGCGCCCATGGTTGCTACGTTTGCTCCAAGCAATGTACTGTTGATAAGATGACGACCGGGCAACGCAAGAGGTTTTGAGCTCATCTTTGCGGCGAGCTTCAAGAAGGCGACAATAGATCCAGTGAACGTAACGCCACCAATGAGAACGCCGAGGTAGGCGGAAACCATGTGAAGCGTCGAGATGTCCCCAGAGTGGCCCAGGACGCTACCGATGCTTGTGAATACGGCGGCAAGACCGACAACAGAATGTAGCGCAGCGACTGTCTGTGGTAGTGAGGTAGGCGTAATTCTGCGGCCGATCATTAACCCAGCCACAGTACCTACTGTAGCGAGACCGGCGAACTGCGTGAGGACATCGGAAGTGAAGCCAACAGCGGCCAAAGACGCAAGGAAACCAGAGAATACACCGAGTATACCCAAGAAGTTGCCACGACGAGCGGTAGTCTGCGACGCGAGTCCCGATAACGAAGTCATGCAGAGGATGCTACTGACAAGATAGCCTGCTTGAACCAGACCTGCCATACCGGTAGATGCTGCTGCGATAAATCCGCCGCCAAAGAGGGCTGCAGGAACCGCATACAACCAGGGGTATTCCTTTGGGTCAGTAGGCCGTCTGAACATATCCAGCATCCTTTTTGAGATGACGAAGCCTCCCGATATGTTGACAAAAGCTAATAAAACCGACAAGGCTCCAAGCGTTTGTGGAATAGTTTCGGGCATGTAGCCACCACCCATAGCATACAAGCCGCCAACACCTATGATACCAGAGATGGCATTCGTTACACTCATGAGCGGAGAGTGTAAGGCGGGCGCAACACCCCAGACCACCCGGTATCCAATCAGACTCGCCAGGGCGAAGGTAAAGGCGTTTGACATGAACAATGGGCCTGTGAATTTACCCAAAGTTAGAGCAGCAGTCATGCCAGCTGTCACACTAGCTACTTGCCGAGATTGCGTCTGCCATGGCGTTAGCGCAATGGCGTTCGCAACCTGGTCGGCAGGAGATGGTGCAGGCTTGGCCTGGACTGGCGGAGGAGCTGGACGTGGAGCTGGAGGGAGGATCTTGCCGTTGTAGGTGACAATCGCGCCGCGAGTGACTTCGTCGGTAAGATCAACATCATAGTACTTGTCCCTCTTGTCTTTTGGGGTCAGCGAAAGCAGGAATTTGGTAACGTTGTTCGAGTAGAGAGTTGACGACTGGGTCGGTAGTCGAGATGGAAGATCAGTGTATCCTGTGCTCGAGGTCAGTACCGACTTTCTTCACGATTTCGTCAAGACATGCCTATGACAGAGACCCCTTGGTAGTCCACCAGCTTCCCAGGCACTGTAGCTTCGCAGTTACCCCCAGCTTCGGCTGCTAGATCCACGATAACGGAACCAGGTTTCATCGCGCCGAGCATAGCCTTGGTGATTAGTTTTGGCGCGGGCTTGCCTGGAATCAAGGCGGTGGTAATGACAATATCGACCTCTCGACATTGTTCGTAGAAGAGCTTCATCTCTGCTTCGATAAACTCTTTCGACATGACTTTGGCATAGCCGCCAGCTCCGGAGCCGTCTTCTGCAATGTCGACTTCGATGAACTCCGCACCTAGAGATTGGACTTGCTCACGTGCTGCAGAGCGTGTATCGAAGCCGCGGACGATAGCACCCATACGTCGAGCCGTCGCGATCGCACTCAGGCCTGCTACACCCGCGCCGATGACGAGAACCTTGCAAGGAGGTATCTTTCCAGCAGCAGTTACTTGTCCAGTCAAGAAACGTCCGAAGTGGTTGGAAGCTTCCAAGACGGCCTTGTAACCGGCAATGTTCGCCATGGACGATAACGCATCGAAAACTTGCGCTCGAGAGATACGTGGGATCATGTCCATCGCGAATGCAGTGGCCTTGCGGGATGCGATTCTCTCGACTGTTGGCTTATTCTGCATTGGGTAGAGCATAGATATGATAGTGGCGCCCTCTCTGATGGCGTCGACTTCGCTATCATCTCCATGAATGCTGAGGGCTCGGACTTTTAGCAAGATGTCACTCTCAGAGAAGACATTTCTGCGATCCACAGTCTGCGCCCCAGCCTGCTCATAGGCTTCGTCGGTAAAATTACCGGCACTGCCGGCACCACGCTCAATCAAGATACGAGAGAAGCCTTTTTTGAGTAGCAGCTTAACGTTCTACAGGCGAAGATACAAAGTAAGTTCATGTTCCATATCTAGCCAATATAGGGAAACATTACCTGCGGCGTGATTGCTACCCGCCTCTCGCCAGGATAGCTCTCCTTGGGCACTCCAATCGTGAGATTGGAGTAAGGGCCTGCGGTGAACGGCGGGGTGTTAGGTAGCTCCTCGTCGTGCGGCTCCGATGCCTGCCCAGACGCATATCGCGCAACAGCCGTAACCTGCGAGACATGCTGCTGCAGGGACAACGGGCGCGGACGGGTAAGGCTCCCAAGGCTTGTAGTAGTCAAAGTATGTTTTGAAGAACCTCCACGTTCCAACCGTGGTGTTGGTCTCAACGTAGAGATGGAAACACATGGCTTCAGCGTAGCAAGTAAGCTGCCCCGCTGCGGGCGAAGCGCAAGCGCCCTGTAGCCAGCGAGATTCATGCTGTCTCGAATGGAAACGCGCAAAGGGAGAGATCAGGCACCCGCATCTGCCGGCGGGTTGTAAGATTGTTCCGAAAGATGACACAGTTGGCAACTGAAAAGAATGTCAAAATGCAGCGTGTGAGAGCATCAGAGGTGCCGCCGGCTTGCGAAACATGGTGGTACGGGATAAGGCGGTACCTCTAGGCTGTATTTCCCTCGTGTTGTGTTCTGCCGAATGAAACACCACCGGTGCAGTTCCCCGCACTCCTCCACTCTACTTGCATGAACCCCAGGTTTTACCAAGTGCACGAGGCACATCGCGACGCACCTCCTTTGAAGTGTTTCTTTCGGTGTGTAGGTGTAAGATTCTGCAAAAATTTGTTCTAGTTACTGCGATACCCGCTACTTGGAGGATTTAGATCGCTCCACGTTTGCTTTGGAGGCCACCTGGGTATTTTCTTGCAAAAGTAGGGTCAAGGTATCCCCCGCTCGGGGCAGGCGATCACGCGCTGTGGGGCAGCTCCCAACTGTCTGGTCCATTTCCCGGTTTTTAGAGCGCTTGGGAACTTGGTTTCCGTCCACTACCGCCTTGCGCTGGTATTCATCATACCTGGGTGGCGTGTCCGGCCAACAATCGATCATGTACTTCAAATACTCCCGTGAATGTGCTGTACGAAATGTTTCGATATGGCGAGATCACGCTCACGAAGCAAGACAAAGGCACATGTCAAAAAAGCACATATTGTTACATTACAGTTACAGAGATACTAATATCATACCAAGGAGCGACTATGCGGCGAGCTAATGCTCAAGATAAAGCCAAGGAGAAAGGGTCATTTACAGAAGAGAAAGAGAGTATTACCCATAAGATCCACCATCATCGTCACCGTCTTGAATTTTTAATGCGCCCATGCGACGCAGACATAAGTCGTTCTTGCTGTTGGAAATGTGACAAGAATTTACTCGTCACGCTTGGCCTTGAGGTAAGACCAGCCACCCCAGTTGAAGCTGGCGTTGACATCAACGTCCCAGGTGAAGGACTTCTGGCAACCCCACTTGGAACTACCACCGACAGAGATGTCGAGGTTGGCCTGGGCGGGAGTGAACTTCTTGGTGAAGAGACGGCAGTGAGTACCGAAACCCTTGCCGGCCTTCTCAAGGTAAGCAGCCTGGAACTGAACGCAGCCACCCTTGTTCATGCCGAACAGGGAAAGGAACATGCCGATGATGCCGTGCTTGCGGTTGACCTCGTTCTGCTTCTGGGCGTAGGCGGCGCAGAGAGAAGGATCGAAAGGACCGGGGAAAGTAGTCTGACCCATGCAGTATGGCTGCTGGTTGTGGAGCTTGTGGCCGCAAGATTGGGGCTTGCTGCAAGAAGGAGGGGTAGGAGGGCTGTAGGTCTTCTTGTTGTAACCGTTGGAACCGACAATGACAACTTCGAATCCATCCTGGCTCTGGCCGACGTTGGTAGCAGACTCCTTCTTGACATCCTGTCCCCAGAGAGTGCACTTGAAGCGGGTGACGGAGTCGGGCTTGTCGCAAGAGCATTGGCGCGGGTTCCACTTGGGGTCACGCTCGATGTAAAGGTTGAAACCCGTGCAGGTGGAGGTAGAGTCGCACTTGGCGGAGCAAGCAGCAGTGTCGTAGCTGGTAAGCTCGTAGTATCCAAGGTAACCGCTGCCCTCAACGGAGGCACTGTGGCCGACGAAAGAAGACTCGTAACCGGCAGGAGCCCGAGCAGAGGTAGCCAACTCGTGGTAGACCTCATTGTTCTTGAAAGCATCGGCAGTGTCGGGGGTGGTTAGTGGACCGTAGGCGTTGGGCTGAGCAGCACATGGGTCATCAGGGTTGATGAATCCGCAGTAGGTGCCGACCTCGATCTGGGTAGCACAGGCGGGGTCCGCGGTGAAAGCGTAGGTGTTGACCCAGTCAACCGGGGTGCACGAAGATGGTGCAAGGTTGGTAGAAGAAGGGTTGGCGGCAGGCGCAGCGGTAGGGGCAGGGGCAGGAGCCGGGGTAGCCATGGGTTTGGTGTCATGCTGCTGCTGCTGCTGGTTCCAGTTCCACCAAAAGGTAGGGTCACGAGCCTCAAGCTGGGCACCCAGGCTCCTCTTGGCTTGCTGGGCAGTAGCAACGCCAATGACGGCAGCGGCAGCGGTGTTCTGAGCCTTGGCCTGGTTGTAGGCGCTCTCAGCAGTGACACCAGCCTTGGGACCTTGAGGAAGGTTGTTAGGCAAGGCATCGAACTGGTTGACATCGAAAGCCTGAGGAGCAGGAGAAGCGGCCACGAGGGCGGCAGCCCCGAGGAAGAGAGCGTAACGCATATTGAACGATTGGATAGTAAAGTAGCGAAAGTAGTGTAGTAGTGAAAGTAGTAGTGAAAGGCCGATGCTGATGAGCTGATGAAGAATTATTTTCCAGTGTATCGGTGGCTCTTATATACATCAAGACTTACATACTCGTGCAGTCTTTGATTCGGCATTAACACTGATTTGAGATCTATGTCATGAGTGGAGACGAAAACATGGTCGGTAACTTCGACCTGTCTTCCCGAAAGAGTTGGCGGCTGTGCCTGGAAACAATAGTTCACCAAACCTTAGCCTAGCTCCGGATGAGATGGCATGGTCGCCAACGCCGGGAACGTGCAGAGCACATGCAGGTCCCGGGGCCAGAACCAATGAGGGACTTTTGACTATGATGCCAGTCTAATTTGGGACAGAATAACTGCAAGTCATGAATCTTTGCCTTATCGTCAAGCAGGGAGATCGACGGCGAGACTGGGTACCTTGAGATCCTGATTGCGCACTGTGATTGTATGTAACCCTCCACGATGATACTCTATCGTAGATCAACAGACCTTGAGGGCTGCTGCTCCAAGCATCGGAGACCCGAGGCTTTGCAACATCGTCAAGACGGGTCCCTAAGCGAAAACTTGGGTTATTTTTGATCTACCGGGACCGTTCTAGCGCCCTGCCTATCTCGTTAGCTTTGGTGTCCGCGGTTTACTATGTCAATAGTCACCTCCAGCGAAGCAGACTTGTGCTCGCAGAGGTACCGATCAGCTCATCAGGGGTACACTGTATGCGCGAATGTTTGGCGTACCTGGTGTGAAAGCTCCGAGCCTTGCCTAGGCCGATTCTTTGTTTATTACTGCGTTCGCAACGGTTAACGAACATTCCATGACGGGGCTGTCGCGTTACGTTGAACCGAAATAAGGAGATGCAAGCCCTCAGATCTCCAGCTAAGCACTGGTACCTGCATCACAACGCTTGATCTGCACATGGATACCACATTGCGAGTGATGGCGTGAGCACTGTGTGGCGCCTCCGGTGGAGTGCTGCGATCGCGACTACAACCCTGCCCAGTGTCTGTAGATGCGAGATGGGAGCGATTAGCGGAGATTCCTTGGTCAGGGGCTAGATAGCTGGGCTAGCCTGTGGCTTTTTCTAGAGTTGTGACGATGTGGGTGTTCGCGTAGAGATGCTCTCAATCGACGTCGCAGAAGTCATGCAGGGAGAGACTGCGTACCATGGGTCTCTCAGGGGTCCGAAGTCTCCTCGACTGGTGCCCGGCAGATCTCGCGCACCCGCCCATACACCAGCCCAATGTTCTGGGCTGGTGTGCGAAATTGACCCTGTACGGCGAGCGTCCTAGGCAATATCATCGCCGATCCGGCACAGTTGTTGCTGGTCCCATAGTATCAGTTCCAGTAGGCAAAGAAAAAATGGTGCGGAGCGCTCCGGAACCTGCAGAGTGGAGACTAAACGGCTCGCTCGATCTCGCTAGCGCCACAAGGTTTGACTAGAACTGCGCAGCCTCATCGTCGCTCTCACCTGCCACTGCTACTGAGCGTCAGTAACGGCTGTCCACTGTCACCAACTCGGGCTCAGGTCACCTGCATGTCTCGGCCGTATTGCCAATGCTTTCATCCTTCGTCGCCCCTCCCCATCGTCTGTCGCTTGACGTCAGTCTGCCTGCCGACCGGCTCGGCTTGCACTTTCATCACGACCTGGCTTTCGACTACGTCGGAAAAACTGCGGGGCATCACACTCTCGCTCCTTCGCACATTCGTATGGTTCTCACGATTCATGTCTTGAAGGTGTACGGTATGCACTTGGTCGGATGCGGCGGGCCCCAGACCCCTCCCAAATCCGACTGAGGCAGGACACCATCCCGAATCGAGCCACTCGCTTTCGGATTCGTGAATACAAAGAGCGCATAACTCCGAGGGCATGAGCCACCTGAGCCACTTTGAGCCACCTCGGCCAGGGGTTATCTGTGCACCACGAATGTACCGCCGACATCCGCCTAGCCAACGGACGATAATCTCAGGGATTTTGTTCGGAGTAAGCAAGAGGTAGTAACAACTACTCAGCGAAACACTAAGGACGTGCGTTGAACATGCCCGCCATGTTCCGAATCAACAAACGCCTGGAATGAAACAAACGATACCTCTTTGGAGTCTACTATTCCGAGCTCTGAGCCACGAGAGCAGAAGAGTGCATATGTGCTCAGAGTGGGATGTTGGTGCTGGACAAAATCCAACAAGTCGAGCTCTGTCGAGTTCGCGGCAGTCTGGTCGTCTTTCCCGGATCAGACAATTGGCTTGCTTGCACATGTTCGCGAAAACATGAATGAGAAGGTCCAGGTGTGTTTGACTGATTGCCTTCTTGGTCACTATCACGATGCGACGTTCTCGCTTTCTTGCATACCAGAAGCTTCTGCCACAATGACCATTGCTACATATTTATGAAGACGAGCCGCGAGCAGCCACATAGCCCGGCCGATGATCTAAACCACTAACAAATTGCTTTATAGCTCCTCGAAAATCACCTATGGGTAATTGGGGGGTGAGCGATATATGCTCTTTCCCGTGTTTCTGATCGTCCTCACAGCACATTAGTGTCGAGAATTACTGTGACTTCGTATACCGAATTATCCGGAGGCGAGACGAAGTACAACGGGTCAATTAATGTACCTTCGTATGCGAGGAAATTGAAGAAACTCACAGGGAGTGGAGGTTTCTTTACTCCACTTGCATGCACGCATCTTCTTGAATCCACAAGCTCAGATCACTGAACGACTGGTGATGCCGAGTGATCCCTGCACATTCATCGGAAGATACGAGCGTGAATTTACCAGATCGCATATTACCCAATCACGCGACCCGTGTACCGCGCATACATATTGCGGGTCAAATTACGGCATACTAGTCGAGACCGTGTTCTGTAAGCACAATACCCCAGGATTTCGGGATATGGATATATGGCTACACTATCCCATCTAAGCTTTTCGTATTATCACTCTAATGCTTTTTCGTTTTCTTGTACCCGTATGATACACTACCACCGCAAGGCCAGTACCACTGAAGAATTTCTACTGCAAGACAGATCATCACCGGTGTAACGTGCTCACTTTCTCCACTTTCAGTTGCTCTTGGTCGTGGTATCGTACTTCACATACCATGCAAGTCACGTTTTGGGGGGAATCGGACCAATCAATCTAATAATCATCTCGAGCACCCTAGTCTAGTATTTAGATACCGTGGTCTTAATACTGAAGAAGCCCTTTTGGGGCTAATTTTGGAAGCCGAACTAGCTGCATCAAGGCCACAATACCGCCAGACCATCACTTCCGTCATGGCGCGATATGGTTGAAGCGGCATGGTGAGGTGCTCCAGGCCGTAGGGGTCTACGAGTGCGAGATTCCAAGCGAGTATCGCTATTCAAGAAGTATAAAATGAGTCGTCCTCCCATCTTGCTGGTCGTCATCGCGGATCAGGAGTCTTCTCTATCAACACTCACTTGATCGCCTCACCACTACCGCCAACAGCCTTTGTTTCAGAAACAGAAAATATGCACGCCAGAATTGCTGCCCTTCTTCTTCCGGTACTCGCTGCGGCCAACCCTCTCCCTCAGAGTACTGCTGGCGATGCTCCTCCTCCAGAGCAAATCACTATCGTTGACACGACGTACTCCGGTAACGGCTGCCCTCAAGGCTCCGTTTCTACCAGTACCTCAACCGACAAGACTGTGAGTATTACCCTGATACGTCCCGTCTGGGCTTAGAAGGTGGAACCAATCCTTGTCCAACGACCCGTGACACTTTAATGCTCCAAAGTACCGGAGTATTGGCATGGTAAAGACACCAGCTTACACTACTAGGTCGTAACTTACGGGTTCGATGCATTCCAGACCTACATTGGTCCTGGTACTACGCCAGCAGGCAAGTCCCCATGTCCTCTTTAGAAAGAGGATACTAACAACTCGTGCCACAGACCGTAGCAAGAACTGCCAACTCCACCTCAACCTCCAGTACCCAGGAGGCTTCCAATACGCCGTCGTAGATGCCACCTACCACGGCTGGGCGCGTCTCGACGCAGGCGTGACCGGAAACTTCATCACAACCTACTACTTCTCGCAGGACGCCGGCAAGACGCAAACCACGCGCATGTCGGCCGTCGGTGGCGGCGCCCTCGTCAACGGTCAGGTCTACACCAAGCAAGACAGTGTGGAGACGACGGCGACTATCTGGTCGCCCTGCGGCCAGAACGGCATACTCAACATCAACAACAGGATTGCGCTTACGAACAAGAAGGCTGACCAGGCAGGCGAGATGAGCAATGATGATGCTACGGTTGCTTTTACGCAGCAGCTTCATGTTGCATGGAGGAAGTGCACGCCTGGCTCGGGGTCGGGCTCTGGTGGTGCTGATACTATTGGAATTAACAACCCGAGCTCTGAAACGACCTTTGGTCGCTAAATGAGTTGAGTGGCGGTAGAGGGAGCATGTTGATCGATTTGGACACGTAAATAGTCAGTTGCAATGTTTCTGTTTGGTCATGAATGTCGGAATTTGTTGCTTCGGGTATATTTCTCGTTTGATAACATCAGCGGTTAATTTCTCCACAGCTACTCCACTTTGCGACATTCGGGGAACGAAGTAGACAGATTGTTCATCACGTCGCCTGTGTAACGCTCAATCGAGCTAGCAATAGAAAGCCGAATATGCCATGCATCTAATATGAGAGATTATAACCTTGCATCCATTACCCTGAGCCTGCAGATGCGCTGTATGCATCTGCAACCAAGCCCAAACCTCAGTACAACCCTGCCCGCCTAATTCCACAACGTGGCCTTTCCACATGCAACCAAAACAATCGCTACTCAAATATGATAGCGTTGCCCAAATAAAACCCACTGATTGTACAAGATGACAATTAACCCCGCGACCTGCGTCTGTCGTGGATAGACCGCAGAACGTCAAACCAACCACCATCATCAAAATCGCCGTCCCCTGTGGTTCGCGACAAGAAATGATCAGGAAGCTGAAGGAAATCAATAGGTTGCTACTAGATACTTACCGTTGTATGCAGCCATATTTGACGAAGCCACGCCCCCATTGACAACGATTGGGTTACTATCGACGACATGCACAGCCAAGCCATTGCCTGCAGATGTGACTGGCGGATCTGCAGCAGAGTTGCGGATGCGGATGAGGGTGATGCGTATTCGATAGGTACCAGCTTGACGAATGACGAGCTCGGGGAAGCGCATGTAGCCTACACCGTGGGGATCGGCCATGTCCATGGAGGCAATGGATCCATCAGCTTCGTCGTCGCTGAACGGGTGAATGGAGTCAAAGATTCGCCCGGCGAGTAGCGCATTGAGAGCATTTGGATCCACCGACGCCGGGGTGTTTGGACCAGGAATGAGAGCGGCGACTGCGACGAGGTTTGTCGAGTCCGCAACAGCCTCATCAGTATCCGCGTTGGTGGTTCGCAATCGAACGACGACAGATCCAGGCATCGTCTGACCAACCCGGGCAGTTTGCGGCGGCTGCACTACGATATCCATGGCGTACCGAATGTCTTCTGGTGATGGAGAATGTTGACCTGATCTTGACCGTCCCGAGGTGCGAGCGTTTCCAGATTGATGCCCCGAGCGAATGGATCTGCTTCCTAGCGCCCTTGGTCTTGCAACGTCAGCCATTGAGGATGTGGCGTTGGCTGGCTGATGATCTGTCTCTGCGTTGAGTAACTCTGCGATGCGAGCTGAGCGTCTGAGCGACGCGTGGCTGCGACTGTTTCGTACAGTATTCTGTCGCGAAGTGGATCTGGTCTGAGACGTTGAAGGTGGATTTGACGTATCCGTTCTAGAAGGCGCGGTCCGGTTTGGATTTTGATCTCTACCTCTTCCACGTCGGGGGCCCCTTCGCATCTGATGAAGGCTGAACCTGTTTCTCTTAGTAGAATTTCATGAAATGACGTGAGTCAGGCCCGTAGCAGCTCTGCGGTCTGACCGTACAGGATTCGATCGTGGTATTGAAGCAAAATAAGATGGGTAAACAAAAGATAGATGAATGGAATAAGGAAAATACTAAAAAGAGATTCGAACGTATGACGACGCCTCTGAAGCAAGATCAGGCGGTGTTGGATAGCGAAGAAATAGGAAATGAAGTCAAGCCACGAGTCAGACTTGTCATCTAAACTCGCTTAGTGCACATGAGGCCCCTCCATTGGGATGACGATGGTTCATTCTGTGGAGTTGAACCGAAGAATAGGGCCCTTTAATCTTATAGCCGCCTAGGCAAGAGCAGGAGCGCAGCAGTGAGCAATATCTCGAAGGATATAGACAGAGGTGAGGTTTGCAAGTCCCCCGCCAGCCCGCTTGGGCCCCCGGCGCAGCCCCACATCCCGGCGGGATACTCCAGTGGAGGGACTGCCCTTTGCGCGTGCAATTGGCGCCGTTCATGCAGCCCTTCGGCGACAGGACGAGCGTTTGTCGACGCACAGAAGGTGACGGGACAGGTGGGTGTATAGAGGCAGACGACGGGCGGCAACAGTAAGAAACGACAGCGCGGAGTGTGTGGTAGAGATGCAGCAGATGGTGTTGCAGGGAAATTGACGAATGCGATGCGTCACAGGAACCCGGCAGGCCATGTGGCGACAGGGATGGTGAATAAGGACGGAATCAACGCGCAGCCAAGCGAAATGAAGTGCTCACCTTGGGCTTGCCACACCTGCCCGCTTTCTTGTCGAGCGCTGTGCAGGTCGTTGCGATTCCTGACGCGCCTAGACGATAGGCAATGCCAATGGCAAATGTGCCTAGAGCTTCCTATCGCAGTGCAGATATTGGCGGCGAAGGTGCTCCTGAAGGCCCTCTACAAGGCGCTGACTTTGTCAGACTTCTGTGACGCTCTACCGTATGCTGCTGCTGCTGCTGTACATTAGCCATGCTTTGCCCACACAATCAAATGTGCCTTCTCTCATCCACCATCCACTACTGCCCACAGTGCCGCCAATGGAGCGTCGTCTTCCATGGACCACACCCCTCTGCAATGGACCGAGCACTTCCGACGTACCTCTTCTTGACTGTCACGTTCGAGGCCAAGCGCTATGCAATGCACACGGGCCGAAGCAAGCCGGGGTGCGGCTTCGGGATGTTGTGGACCGTCGTCGAAAGATGGAGGAGAGGGGAAATGTCTTCCCTGATCATCGAATCCGCAGCCAATGCCTCGGAGTCCTGAACGGTAGTATGCTTCCTGCAATCCACTGGCCATCTCAGAGACGGTGAGTACGTCGTCTTATACAAAGTCTTCAAGCTACAAGCATGTAGAGGACTCTTACCTGTTGCAGTGGCCTGCAGTTATTTCATGGCTTGTCGCCCTCTGCTATTGGCCCGAGCTGAGCCTCCCCATCTCGAAAGCGCGTCCGCCTGCTTCCATTTCTTCTGGCATAGTGAATCACACCGTCCCCGTGCTTGTTGCGCATCGGCTTAGCGCTGCCGCCATCGACATGTCGCCCGTGGAGCTCGAGCGCATGGCGTTCTTGAGGTGCAATCTTTAGCCAGTAGCGGCCGCCCGCCTTGCGGCTAGCATCTCACGATTGCCGATACAAGGCACAACCAGCGACCCAACGTCATGGTATAGCTGCGTGGCCTCTGCAAGACCACCAATTACCGAGCCATCGCCCTGGTATAAGCCTACGTGGTACGCACCGCTGCACCTTGCGCTATCGCCATCACTTCCGCAAAAGGAAACTTGTTTACATCAGGACTTCGCAGTAACATCTTCCCTGCTCGCCTTTCCGCCCCTTGTGGCAGCCACTATTAACTACCGTGGACAATCAGGTGCGCCTGCCCCTACCGGCGCAAGGGGACTCGATTCAATTCTCTGTTGCTTCACTTGCATTCTCCGAACTTGTCCGCAAGCCAATCTATGCTGAAGCTGCCTTGTTCGGAAGCTGATCCTGGTGTTGCAGATGGCTACGCGCAGCTCTTATACGGCATGATAGACACCTGTCAGCTTCATCATGAGCATCTTATCCACCTCTGTCGGAACCGTGTGACATACTTGTGCTCCATTTTTTCATCATTCCGGTCTGGCTTCCGAACACTGTTGCACAAACTGGTCCTGCAAGGTTCTAAGAGAAATTTGCCGCATCGTCAGCATATTCGGACTTATTCACAGCGTCTCCTCGTCTGCTTCCTCATCTCTCTCATCTACGACCTACACACTTTTAGAGGGTCACGCCAGATCTTGCTCGCTTTTACAACTTCGGCGTGATTCGTTATCAAACATCACAGAAGACGTCTCTCATAAGATGCTGGTTCAAGGTCTGGCGTTTGGCCCAGGTCTCGAAGTTGTCCTAGCACGACAGGTGGCTCGACAGGGAACCCAGGTCGCATACTTTATCCCGCTTTTCAGTCACCGGATCCGATTTGCGCAACATGTGCATGGCTCAGAAAAGATGACCAGCAGGGATATCCCTTGCTTACCACTGCATATCGCCTGCTGAAGAACCGATCTGTCGAATCTCGGAGGCTGAAAAACATGTGATGCTTTTGCGGAAGCGGATCGCAGCAACCGATACTATATGACTGGGTAACCGTACCCATCACGAGCTCCAGCGGTTTGAGGCCCAGTCATCATCTTGACCGCCAAATTCAAAACCTCGCCGAAGTTCTGTCCAGGGCCCACTTACTCTCACCCTTTTTAGACGCTTGCGCTCTCTTGACTCCATTTTGTCCTTTGAAAATCTAGGTCCAGCCACTCATCCATGGTCTCTCGGTACGTTAATCGCGGCTTCTGCGTCGCCACCGAAGCCTGATACATCGTCTCAATCCCCTCTAGTTGACAATCATAGTCCCCAGATGCTTACTCAGCGGTGCGTTTTGCCTTCAGCCCGGTTAGAGGCGTCTCTTAAAATAAGCTATCAAACATATCCACCGACATTGTCAATCCTACTGCCAGATTGAACAAGATAGAACCACCTGACTTGATCATATTGAGTACTGCACCTTCAGTTAGAGAGAAAAACGTAGGATACCCGTATCGGAGCTTTGTCTCAGATGACTACTAAAACAATGGATTCAATTGGCGTTGGGTCTCCTTTCACATGCATACATGCATGTGTTCGACCAAACTATTGGGAGCGCCCCAGCGCCACTCTAGGAATGCCTTGGTCTTCCCATGCAAAATGTTCCCGGAACGCTGTGAAGTGCGGGAATTAATCGCTAGTAAAACGTTGTGCAAATCGCCTCTCTTCCAGGCACGCTGCGATCCTGCGCCTACAAGAATAACTTCCAGACTCGAGACCGCGTAGATCCACCCAACCTGCAGCTCCTTCAAATTCTGTCACTGGTTCTTGCCATGCGAAACATCTAGAAATGGTAAGAGCCACATGTTTACAGCAGCTAGTGCCACTGCTTGTCAAAGTCACCATTGCAGCAGTCACGTTTGATAGATTTCCAAGCCGTCATCACTTGTCCAACCATCCAGTTGCGTTACTCTGACACTTGGAAGAACCGCATTATTCTGCTGAGAGCCATGCCACGCAAGTGACACGCGTCGCCTCATTCTTTTACAATCCTGATCGGCCTCCCGAAGCCTTGGATCCGAGACCCCAAGCCACAATCATGGCCGTTATATCTGATCTATTACCACAACAAGATCCTCCAAGAGCGACTATCAACTGGACCAACCATCAAAATACTTACCATACATGGGCAAAAGGCAAGGATATTTATTGGGGGCGTTTGAAGGCTTTTAAGTATCACGTAGGACCTGAGATCGCGACACGCAACACAACGCTCCGACATCATGGATTCATCGCGCCTACATCAACGTAAGCGGGCATCGCATCACGATAGAACCAGAGCTGCGCACACGCTGAGTACTACATGAATCAAATTGCTTATAGAGGTGTGATCCTTGATCGCTACTGCAAAAGGATAGATTAGCCTTTGCTTAGCGCATATCCTATGGTCGGAAGCAGTGGATGCCAAAGATACCGCTTATTGGATGTCGATTTGTAAAGCAAGGGGTATTCTGTGACCCTCAGGTGTCACAACGGATGGATACTAATATCTGAGAAAAGTGTCGATACTGTGTAGTTCCCTTGAGATGTTTTCCGCTACTCTTACAGGTTTGTCAGCTAGTACATGCACGGGTTCTCCGGAGTGCATCATACTCGTTTCGTTTGTCTAACATAACATTCACAGCGAACATGGCGACACTAGCGTAGTGTGGACTGGTGCACAGTATACGATTTAGCCATCTAGCGTGACTGGGACGCTCATGACGTCATTATAGCAGAAAACATGTGAAAGCCGGCTGACATCCAAGAAGGCCTGTGATACTGCTTTCAGATGTAGTAAGAAAGCTCTTTTCTGCGCGTTGAACGTAAGCCTTGCGTCATGCGGGGTCAGTCGCGTGTGTACGTACGGCTGGGGCTGCCCTTTACCAGAACCTGACAAACACATGGAACCTCGCCTTCTCCTTGCCTTCTTTCCCCACACAACAAACATGCCTTGAACACCATTATCATGCGAGCGCATCGGAAACTCGGTTCTCTCGTTATTTTGGCTTCACGACGCCTGCCGATCTCAGTCGTCACTCAACATGTCTCAGCGATGCACACGATTCATCGGCTTTCGCAATGCTATCTTCTTTACGGTCGCCTTGGGTGTTCTGCTCCTTTGTAACAGCGTATTGTTGCTCTGGCAATTCCGCTCCCCCGTGAAACCCGCGAATAACGACAAGCTCATCAGCCATGGACCAGATACGCTCCACACGCACCCGATTGATGATTTAATGGCAGATGCCGAACGAAAATTCGAAGCACTCATCTCGAAGCGAACGGATAGCCTCCGATCGGCGACGGAAGCCTACCGACAAAGGCGCGGTCGCCACCCACCACCTCACTTTGACATGTGGTTTGAATATGCGCAAAAGAACGACGCAGTCATTGTTGAAGAGCTGTTTGATCAGATATATCTCGATTTGAGACCATTTTGGGGGTTATCTGCAAAGAGTATGCGGGATTTCGCGGGGACGTTTGAACATCGCATCTCTGTGAGGAATGGGTCAGTTAGCATGACGGAGAATCAAGGTCCAGGGACACCGACAGACCGGATGCATGCGTGGCTGGACATGGTGAGAGGAATGGAAGACATGCTACCAGATCTTGATTTCGCTGTCAATGTCATGGATGAGAGCCGAGTTATCGTACCGTGGGAGGAAATGAGCAACTACACTCAGACTGAGATCCAGACGAGGAGGATCCTGCCCAACGAGGAAACTATCTCGCAGTATGGTAGCCTCGGAGCTTCGGGTGGGGAATCTGAGGAATCGCTACAAGTTCATTGGAAGGGACCGGGAGAGCCATTCTGGGACATAGCGCGGGGAGCGTGCCCCCCAGACTCACCTGGCAGACACCAAGCTGCTGCCACTGACCTTACTGGACCGCCTCCCATCCCTCCAGGTTACCCTGATGGATCGCACAAAGGCTATGTACAGGACTGGAATTGGGCCAGAGATGCTTGTCAGCAAAAGCATCTGCATGAGTCTCATGGAACATTCATCGAACCAATCTCGATATCGACGACTCATACTCTGGTCCCTATTTTCGGCGAGACGAAGTTACGGCTGAACTCAGATATCGTCATACCTCCCGCTGCATATCTCTCCGAGACGTTCGCTGGGGGGGACTACTCAAACACAAACACCAATGGTAAAAGTTGGTCGAAAAAGACAGCACGTGCTATATGGCGAGGGGTCGCCAGCGGAGGCCGTAACAAAGCAGAAAACTGGACGCGTTTTCATCGACATCGCTTCGTCTCCATGTTGAATGGGACATATGTGCATAACCTCGAGATGGATGCAAAGGCAGCTGGTGGGGGCGAAACTTACACTCCGCAATCATACACGACGTATCATCTGCAAGCAACACGACACATGAACCTCGGCACTTGGCTTGACCGGATTGCAGATATCGGCTTCACAGACCTTTTGTGCTGGCCACCGTCTGGCAAGCGAACCTGCGACTACAATGAGCGTTGGTTCAAGGCTGTGGAGAAGGTTCCAATGTCGGAACAGTTTGACTACAAGTTCCTTCCCGATATCGACGGCAATTCTTTCTCCGGCCGTTATCTCTCCTTCCTGCGGTCGACGTCAGTTCCAATCAAAGCAACCATGTATTCCGAATGGCACGACGATCGGCTCATACCATGGCTGCACTTTGTGCCAATGGACAACTCATACGTCGACATGTACGGCATTTTGGACTATTTTTTGGGCACTGGCGACAACCATGTAGCGGTGGTATACGGTGCTCACGACGAAGCAGCCGAGAAGATTGCACATCGGGGACAAGAGTGGGCGAACAAGGTCCTGCGCAAGGAAGACATGCACGTGTATACTTTGCGACTCTTGCTCGAATACGCTAGATTGTGCGACGATGATAGGGAGCAGCTAGGCTTCGTTGGAGACCTGGCCAAAGAAGCGCCTGAAGACGAAGCATGAGAAGACAACAAGAGTTGCCATGGACTGGTGATGCGACAGATTAGTAGGGATCTAGATTTATTTCAGGTACTCGTATTCTGTAATTAGAGACTGGATTTACGATCAAGAGGTGTGCTGAGATGCCAAGTACATCAGCGCGATGGCTGCAAGGATGGATGGTGGGTGTTTGAAGCCATTTGCCCCTCCAAAATTTTGTACTAGCGCCATTGCTCGCATCTCTCCCGAACCATTGACGCATCGCAGCTACCCCACATCTGGTATGCAGCAAAGCCTTGCGAATATTTGTCGCGCCAGACTTTTTTCTTGTACTAACGCTTGTTCGACGAGGCCGCTGGCGACTCTCTCTTCTTCCCTGACTCGAAGATCCATTCGTAGTACAGTCATACCCGTGCTCACTGCCCTTGAGCCCAGCACCCCGCGCGTGTCTGCTCTTCACACTCTCCCCTCCCAATTCCCACCGCACACACGCTCGCGGCTGGATTTGCAATTTCAGCCCGTCCCACACCAGTGTGATAGTGTGACTTCAGCAGTGACATCCGCTTCGCTGCGACCCTATTCCCAAATCGGCTCCACATCCTTCAAGCCCTGCCGAAACCTCGACGCGTCGGTGCGCTCATCAATCAGCATGGAGGACCTCACAAATACACTCGCGACGCTCGGCCTCGACAAGGTCCCGCAAGAGCCCAACACATACCCCGCCCTAAACCCGTTCGACATCTACCGGAGTCACATCACCGAGTTGTTGTCATCCGTGTCTGGTGTAGACAAGCAGATAATATACCCCACACTAGCATGGACCGCAAAGCCAGAGCATGGGGACTTGCAGTTGGCTGTTCCTGCGCTCCGACAGAAGAAGAAGGACATGAAGGCCTTCGCACAGGAACTGGCAGATGCGTTCCCTGAGTCGCCTCTGGTTAAGAAGCCGATTGTCACCAACACATCCATTGGCTTCTTCTTCAAGCCAGAGACGCTCACCTCGCTCGTGTTACCCATGGTCCTCAAGTCCAAGGATGCCTATGGTTTCAACAAGAACCTCGGCCTCAAGAACCCGCTCGATCCCTCCTCCGGCGCAAAGAAGATGATTGTCGAGTTCAGTTCACCCAACATCGCGAAGCCTTTCCACGCTGGTCACTTGAGGAGTACAATCATTGGAGGCTTCCTTGCGAACCTGTACGAGGGCGCCGGATGGGATGTCGTTCGCATGAATTACCTTGGAGACTGGGGAAAGCAATACGGCGTGTTGGCTATCGGTTTCGACCTCTACGGTAACGAGGAGGAGCTTGTCAAGAACCCCATCGGGCACTTGTACGACATCTACGTCAGGGTCAGCAATGTTCAGCACGAGGAGGCGGAGCAAATGAAGGCTCTCAAGGCCGAAGCCGCGAAACTGAAGGAGGAGGGCAAAGATGCATCGGAGCAGGAGGCCAAGGTCAAGAAGATCGAGGCCGAGGGTATCGATGAGCAGGCTAGGAAATACTTCAAGGGCATGGTTGATGGCGAGCCCAAGGCGCTCGGTATCTGGAAGCGCTTCAGGGTGGGTAGACTCGCATCACACGTCGTCAAGTACTGTATACTGACCCACACAGGACTTGTCCATCGAGAAGTACAAGCAAACATACGCACGACTGAACATCCACTACGACGACTACAGTGGAGAGTCTCAGGTCAAGGACGAGAGCATGGACCTTGCTGCCAAGATCATGTGGGAGAAGAAGGTCTGCGAGGACTCAGAGGGCGCTGTCATTGTCGACCTCACAAAACACTCTAAGAAGCTGGGCAAGGCTGTTGTCAAGAAGAAGGACGGTACATCACTGTACTTGACCCGAGACATTGGCGCGGCGATTGAGCGTGTTGAGAAATACCACTTTGAGTACGGCCGTCTGCTTCTACGCATCACGATGCATTGCTAACCCTTTGGCAGCCGCATGATCTACGTCGTCGCCTCACAACAAGACCTGCACTTGGCCCAACTCTTCAAGATCGAAGAGCTCATGGGCAGGAAAGACATTTCGGACAAGTGCCAGCACATCAACTTCGGCATGGTCCTTGGTATGAACCAACTTTTGCTCTCGTGTAGTTTGGCCAGATCACTAAATATCACATAGGAATGTCGACACGAAAAGGCACAGCCAAGTTCCTCGACGACATCCTCCGCGACGTCGGCGACAAGATGCACGAAGTAATGAAGACCAACGAGACCAAATACGCGCAAGTCAAAGACCCAGAGCAAACCGCCGACACGCTCGGTATCTCAGCCGTCATGGTCCAAGACATGAAGGGCAAGCGCATCAACAACTACACGTTCGACATGGACCGCATGTGTTCATTCGAAGGTGACACAGGCCCTTACCTGCAATACGCCCACGCCCGTCTCTGCTCCATATACCGAAAAGCCGTAGATGCCGACCCTAGTCTTGCTAACCTCGACCTCACATCTGCTGATCTGAGCTTACTCCAGGAAGACAAGGCCATCGAGCTGGTCCGCCAATTGGCATCTTGGCCGGATACTTTCCTCAACACGCTCAAGACGCAGGAACCTACTACTGTACTCACGTACCTGTTCAAGATGGCGCACGCGCTTAGCAGCAGTTACGACCACTTGCAGGTTGTAGGCTCGGAGAAGAATGTCCTAATTGCTAGGTTGGCCCTGTATGTTGCTGCTAGGCAGGTACTCTATAATGGTATGAGGGTGCTTGGGCTGAGTCCTGTGGAGAGGATGTAAACGGCAAGGCGAGTAGATAGGCAAGCTTGACTCGGGATAAATGTCTGGTGGTCGCATGATGTTACAAAAGAAGCCAACATTCACTGCCTGAGGACGAGATATGAGGAATGAGGAATTCATCAAACCACAATGCTAGACATCGATGCGAATTCCTACGTTGAACCGGCCCAACACCAGCAAGAATCAAATGACATGGTGAGGTCGGATGAAAGCTTCATTGATTGCTTGGCGCTACATACATGAAGGTTTCGGGCTAGTAATTACCAACCTGTATATTGTGTAATTTAACGATGTATCAACAGGTAGCTGTCCAACACAGCACACGGGTCCGTATAAAGGAACAGGATCGAGCAGCTGCCGAGTTTGACGAGTGCCATCCGACCTGTTGTATAATCTCCGTCCACTCCTAGTGGGACATCTATACATGATATAGTCCATCTCGAGGGTCGGGGTTGATAATTTTTTTTTTCTTTGTTTAGAGTGGGGTGTATGGTTGTTGTTGTTGTTGTTGTTGTTGTTGTTGTTGTTGTTGTTGTTGTTGTTGTTGTTGTTGTTGTTGTTGTTGTTGTTGTTGTTGTTGTTGTTGTTGTTGTTATTTCGTGTGGAGTCGTGAATGTAGGGATTCGGGAATGAGTGAGTCGTGATCGGGTAGTGTAGACTGGGAAACGACCGAATACACAGACTCCGGGTCAATGCTGGAAAACAATGCTAGAACGCTGCAAAATAACATAGACAAAGGCGCCTCAGCTTCAAGAAGTTGACTGCAGTTAGTAACAGCATGGTGTCGGGAACTGAAAAGACGGCTTGCTCGATCAAGCGTGTTGACCTCCCGTCATCTCAAAGATTCTTTTGACACCACGTCTGGATATCCGAGCAACAGCTGCAACGACCCCAACCAAGAAGGCAACGCGGAAAGACAGTACGAGAAGACATGATGCAAGAACGTAGACGGCCCACCCCGTCTCGTCCGGTTGCTAGGTGCCGTTGGCAACAGGCGGCCCTCCTACCCGTGGGTCTCCAGGAGGCAAACCTAGAACCTTTTGCGGGTGTGGATGAGGAGGATGTGGATGGTGTTGGCAACCATGTGGACAAGTAGCTATTGGCTCATCATAATCGTCGTCATAGTACTCGTCCTGTGGATCCAGAGAGCCCTCATCATCGCGTCGGTCATAGCCACCAGGGGGAGGATTTTGGTTGTGCTGAGCATTATTGGCGTTGTTCTGAGCCTTCTTGCTCGTCTTCTTGCCCTTGCGTCCTTTCATCCTGGCCTTCTCCAACAAACGTCTCTTTTCCGCCAGACGCTTGCGCTCCTTCCTGTCCTTGATTTCATATTGACGAATCAGAGCCATGGGAGGGTGACCAAATATGTCCTCGTACTCGCAGAATTCGCATATCCATGGCTGGGTGGGTGGGTTGTGGAAGTTGGCGTACTCTTGCTGTATGCGACGCTTGCGAGCAGCGTACTCGTACAGCTTGGAAGCACTATGTCGTGGCTTTCGGGGTGGTGGGGCCTGTTGTGGCGGTGGAGGTCCCGTTGAACGTCGTGCAGTTCCATTAGGAAGGGGCGGCGGAGGGTATGCACCTCCACCGTTCATGTTGGGGCTGGTCTGTGTACCTTGGGTAGACACCATCGGGGCATCTGGGCGAACAGGAGGGCGCGCACGGGCAGCTTGAGGGTGGGGGGAAGGAGAGGCGGCATTGGGGTATGCGCCAGGCGGTTGGAGATACTGGCCGTTTTCCTGGCCCGGCCAGACCATCTTGTTAGCCGAGTCGGAGCCGCAGGTGAAAGTAAACTGTGTCTTGCTGGCGGTATGCTTGGCAGCTTCCTGCTGCAGGAGGCTCACGTTCTCGTTACCCGGGGGTGGCGGGGTCGCGTTGGCGTGGGCAATGGCAGTTGAGATGATGCCGCTTTGCTCCGGAGGTCCTAGAAAACAAATCGTTAGCGCACGGACTCTTTTAGTAGTCAAGACGTATCATTTCCCGAGGTGACACCGTACGTTTACTGTTCCCTTTGACGTTGACGAGATTGGTTGAATTGGCCAACACTCGCCTTTCTGATCGTCCCGAGCCAGATCGCCCGAAACGCCCTCTGCCTGCGCCTGAGATGCCGGTTGCAGAATTGGTCGAGTGTTGCGGTGTCGAGGGCGCCGAGCCGTAGTAACGCGCAATGCTGTCCCCGTCGTCCGTGACGCCTGCCTCGTGAACTTGTGCAACGCCCATGCCCGTCAGATCCGCAGAGAGGCTCGCGTGATGTGACCCGTTGCTGCCCATGTTGGGAATTTTGCGCTTCTTCTTGTTGTTCGTATTCTCAAATGACTCGTAGCCATCTACAGAAGACGCAGGCGAACCTGGTT
The DNA here is from genome assembly GCA_002796735.1 of Alternaria brassicicola. Classification (NCBI taxonomy): domain Eukaryota; kingdom Fungi; phylum Ascomycota; class Dothideomycetes; order Pleosporales; family Pleosporaceae; genus Alternaria; species Alternaria brassicicola. The sequence continues at coordinate 848,999 of PHFN01000004.1, forward strand.
TGCGATAGGCACCAGTCACGCCCGCCACCGGCTTGCCGGTCGCTTGTCTGCTGTATTGATAACTCGGAGAAGAGGGCAGCGGTCCGTTTCGGTCGTCTTCTTCCTCTTCGCTCTCAACCTCCGAATGGGTGTGGCCGCAGTGACAGGCATGGTGGTCGTTCGCCCCAGTCCTGTGCGGTCTGACGCGCTCATCGGCCGTGTAGGGCGGGTAGTTGAAGAGCGGTCCTGTAGAAGGCGGATTGTGCGGGAAGACTATCGTCTCCGCCTGCTCAGGAGACAAGCGGGCGCGCAGCGAACGAGCCGGCAGGGGGCGAATGGGCCGATCGGGGTACATGGAGGACGACGTGTCGGGCGAAGAGCGCAGCGGCGAAGAGCGGTTCCACTCGTAGCCTGCGAAGGAAGAAGCGATGTCAGATATTTGGAGAAATCAGGGAGTAGGCTCACAAGAGGCATGTTGGTTGTATCAGGGTGCTAGTAGGAAATGGGTGAAGAGCGTTGCGGGCTGACCACAACGACTTGCTTTACTTACCCGCAGTCGCCGCTGCCATGGTGGCCATCCTTCCTCCGACGTCTATGACCAAAACAGTGGGGTGGACGTGACTCCCAGAACAAGTCCTACTCTGTCCAAATTGTCCACTATTGTGCTTTCATGACCGCATTAGCACTCGACCACGCACAGTGTATATTGCCGATGCGCGGCTGGTTTGGGCAGGCAGGGTCTCTCCCAAACGACGTCGGAACGGGGTGTGGCGGTATTGGGAGCTTTACGCACCTTTTTCGAGGGGTTTGTGTGAGGGAGACAGTACTGGTGGCCAGTTAGCGGAGAACCCCTCTATCTACTCCTCGGTAGCAAAACTGACAGGATACAGGTGGCCGCAACTCCAATAGATGCAACAGCCAACAAGCCAGAAGGTCAAGGCCGGCTCTCGAGCGTGGTCAGAACGAGTGACAGCGCTGATGATGCTGATGCGTTAATGCCGAAGACGTGGGATTGGGGTTCGCCCGCCGCCAAGACAATACTCAGGCACTTGGGCTCACTGATGTGGCCTTGAGCTCGCCAAAGCAGGGTCTTTACTAGTGTATCTTCCAGCGATCAAGAAACCAAGCCGCAGAGAAGACGCGATGTATTGGACGACAACAAGAATCAACGGAGCAGAGGTTTGCGTGTACGCGCAGCTGTCGGAGCATGTCGACGTTGGCTTGCATGCATATCGTCTTGCAGTGACCGTGCTGGTGGCGCTAGGGTCTGCAGGGGATTGGCCATTGTTCCTGGACCTGATCAGCAAATGATAATCATGGCTGCCTTTCTCTCCCTTTCCCCCAGGATTCTTTACCTTCCAAGCTTCTCGAGAGCTATCTAGATGTCCTCACGTCCTACGTCTCCAAGCTCATTGGTGCTGCCCGACATGCCGAACACCTCCACGGTATCGGAGCCTCGGTCATCCGCAATGGTATCGTCCATGCTGCATGGTAATGAGCAAAGACCATGTGCACAGAAATTTGTGCAACTTGTCCCATCTCTTGCACACGTTCGAGATCCCGTCGCGCCTTCACGGCTGTGAAGCTGTAATCGCCGAGTAGCTCAGTTGGCCAAGGTCGCGGTACAAGCTGCAGCTTAGTAAAGGGACACAATTCATCTCTTAAAGCAGACCACTTCACAGCCATCTGAACGGTATCAAATGCCCGACTGTCTGGATTCCAATCGGCCGTGTTTCTGGGTGCTTCACAGGAGTTCAAGCGACGTTCTTAGATGGAGCGTACCTAGGTGTGCCAGGCCTCGTCTGTAGCCTTGATAAATGAATCGGCATCCAGTAACCTAGGGAGTACGAAATCCTCCAGGTTACCAGGGACGTATCTGCTATCAGTCACGAGCTAGATATTCGGATCTGCTGCTCCGGCATCCATACATCCCCGTCGTACCTGCATCCGTGATAGATAGCTGACCCCGCAACCACATTGCAAAGCAAGCACCTGAACGCCCGTCCGAATTCTTCAAGCTCTATGACATTCAACAATAGCCATGCCTCATAGTCGAGACGCCTGCCCCTAGGTCGCGCTTAGTAACTTCGGCAGAACGTTCTGCGTTGGGAGGTGCGTCGTATCGTATCGATTGCTGGCTACTGGCTACGTCATGCTTGGTTTCAAAGCTAACTGCTCCTAGGCCATTGGAGGGGCAATTTGGCATGGCGTTAAGCAGTTCCGGTACCTCGCAACAGCTTCGCATAGCGTCTTTGATATGCTGAGCACCTAACAGCAACTCACGATATGGCAAACGACGCATTGATAGCATTGTCGCGCTCGACGCGTCAGCGCCTGTCCTTGGTAGTAATTTTGGAGCATGAGATGGGCTCTTTAGCAGTTTCGATTGCGCTGTAAAAGGCATCAGATGCGGAGACTCCTCTCACCGGCCTGCCAGGAGATCCGAACCATGACGAAAGATTAACATATGCTGATACTCTTGCAGGAAAAAGCAAGATCCATAGAATGCCATTGTTGGAGGTTCCTGTACTGAGGCGCTCTAGCGGCACGAGGCTGGGCCCGAGCCCCGATGATGGCTAAAACTGCCCGGCTCGAGATGCCACCACCACCTACTTGCTATATGGCCGATGCATGAAGTCGCAACGGGCACTACAAAGAAGTCATACAGCGATGTGTGGTAGTGTCCTCGATGAGAGCCCAGCAAGAGAAGCTTACCAAGTCCTCCCTCGCATGAGCTGACTGTGTATAACAGTCTTCTTGTTTGGAAGGCCGGAATCATTTACGAATCGAGTGAGACCATGGTACTGGGAACCGGCTCATCAACACGATCCAATAGTACGATCAGCGATCGTAAGATTTTGTTCGCTGAAAAGCGTTCGGCTTTTATTACCGACACCGTTATGGCCATGGCTCTTGTCGCGCTTGGACGATGTAATGTACGATCGGATCCCACGAGGAGGACAGACCTCAGGCTACTGGCTTACCGGTGTAGGTTTGGTAGAAAGCGAACCAACAACCGGCAGTTCCAAGAGACGCTCGGTTCTTTTGAAAGATCAAGTTCCAGAGACTAGCGTTAAGTAAGTGGTTCAAAAGCAAAACGCGGTCTCGGGCTTCACATGGTATGAACGGACTGCATCTTCGTACATTTCCTCTTCCAGTCCTAGCGTACAACTGAAGCGTTGGTAGTACCTAGGTGGCCGTGCAAGTGTTTATAGCACGGATTTGCCCACAGCCCTACGAAGCATTTATATAGAGTCCTGTTCTCTGTCACTCTTTTTTCCCGCTTCAGCACAATAGCGTGTTTTGTCTCATCCACTGCGACAAGGTCACAGTCCCTATATTTCCAGTCCACCATCCTGCTGCTCGCTTATCCGAGGCTCCAAATAAGTACTCCGTGATTTGATACCGCCTTTTCTTCACATCGGCGCTCCTCGATCACAGGGTGTGATATCGACAGGCACCCGAATGCTCTAGCTTTTCCTCTTACTCATACCCCCTTACGAAAAAAAAAAATCTTACGAACGGACGACACTAAGCATCCGCCAAGATGATAACCGGTCTCGATGGCCGTCCTTGTTATTATGTAACCGAGACATGTCCTGTTGAGTACGCGTACTGGGGTTATCGACCTTCTTTCAGTACGAACATCGCATTTACTGCACTATTTGCACTGTCTGCTATTGCGTTTCTTGTGCAGGGGATCGCGGGCAAGGGATGGCTCGGTTTCACTATCGCCATGGCTTCGGGTTGCGCGCTCGAAGTCGTTGGTTACATTGGACGCATATTGGCACATCAGGATATGTTCTCCGAGGTATGTCTAAGATTGCGTGATCGTCGAGTGATGAAAAAGCTCGTTCTTTCCAAGTTGTACCTCACATGCAAAATCTACCATGAAAGTATACCCAGTGTTTCACGTTATACTGTGAAAACTGTTATATACATTGGATATGTCTAGGGCACTTTACAGCACCAGGGTACAACTTGGAAACACAAACTTCATTGTAAACAAATAAATAGGCTGACATGACATAGACCCCATTCCTTATTCAAATCATCTGCTTGACCATCGCACCCGCCTTTCTCGCTGCAGGCATATATCTCTGCCTCTCGCGCATCGTCACCACCGTTGGCCCTGAACACTCGCGAATCAAGCCGCTTTCCTACCCCAAGATATTCATTGTTTGCGACCTCATCTCCCTCGTGCTCCAGGCTGCTGGCGGAGGCATGGCTAGTGTCTCGACACACAACGGCGAGGACCCGAAGACAGGCAACGATATCATGATCGCTGGTCTGGTTTTTCAAGTCGCAACTCTGCTCCTCTTCATCCTCCTCGCTGCCGACTTCGCGTGGCGGACGTACCGAGGTCGGACCTCCCTTGGTCAGATTTCATTTGAGCAACAGCCGGCTATCCTCCGTCATTCATGGCCGTTCAACGCCTTCCTTGTCGCGCTATCACTTTCCACGCTCTTAATATTTACGAGATGCGTGTTCCGCGTTGCTGAACTGAGTGAAGGCTGGGAAGGTCCTCTTGCCAATACGCAAAAGTACTTTATCGGAATGGAAGGGGCGGTCATCATTGCAGCAGTTTTACTCCTGAACTTGTGTCATCCGGCATACTGCTTCAAGGATGCAGTTGATAGGCGAGAGTCACAACTGGAGCGCCTTGCAGATGGAAACAATACTACTGGGTTTGTGGGGTTCAACGCTGCTGAACCGAAAGAGGGGGGGCTTTGGTCAGGTCGATAACAAAGAGATTATTTGACACGATTTTTTTGTGGAAATATCAGCTGGGTCTCTAAAACTCTCTCAGTTATGAGCCAAAAAGCTCATAGCCAGACTCTTACTTCCCTTCTTCTTCATTATCATATGTTTGGGTAGAAAGTTGTAATCAGATGCAGTTCCAATAACCAATGTTCAAGTATCATTCGAACATTTGTTGTCCTAATCATTATTCCATCGACATCGATCAGAAAGAATTTTTTCGTATCCTGAATCAATAACAACCTGTCTACGCAGTATACCTCTGCGTTGATGGGAAGTCAATATTTTCCAAAAGTGTAAAATGTCCTACACACTACCTCGTCTGCGACAGGTCACCCCCGAGCAACGGAAAGTCGGCGTGAAGGGACCCTACCGTATCTTTTGTAGATTGTTTGACCTTCATGGAGGTGCCTGTCGGAATTCGAGTACCCATGGACCTGAGCCTGTATCACTCTTGCGTCTATCGCATGCTCTGGTCCGCCTTGCGCTATCGCACTTGTTCTCTTTCACCTGGCCAACTTTACCTTTACGTGTACGTGGTCAGCTGCTAGCTCAAAACTTCATTCCCCTCCATGTATAATCTTCCCGCCTGTCGTCTCCAACCTTCTACCACTCTACTCCCTCCATTAATACCACCTACCTTCGGTAGCCAACAACACCCCACTACACCAACATGAACCAAGCAGAAGACGTTGAGGTCATCCTCGGCCACAGGCGTCGCTACAAGTTTCACTCTGGTACCCTGGCGCGTAACTCTACACTCTTTGCCGACATGTTGACCGAACCCAACGCCGTGAAGTTGAACAATCGCGCCAGGAACGCCGGTATCAAGACTCGTTGGATGATTGAACTGAAGAACCTTCCGTCTGAACAATACCCTGCTGGTCGTCTTGATCTTGTGGTGTGTGAATACAAAATTCTGTCGCACATTAGAGTATGATTACGTTACCGATAGCAGTCACTGACAACCACATTTACAGGAACTTGGGCCAACCGCCGAGCGAGCTGATGGTCGAAACGGCCTCATCGTCAACGAAAATGGGCGCATCCCTCAAGCTGCAAAGATCTTCGACCTTTACGAGAGGATATTTTACGCCTTCTACAACAAGGAACTCTCCATCGATGACTCCGATATGTCGGCCGCGCTCCAAGACTGCTACCAGATCCTCCGCATTGCCGACTACCTAGGCTGTACTGGACTCATATCCAAACCCATCGAGATCGCCCTCCTCAAGCAAGGCCAGGAACTCTTCCGCGCCATCCAGAAGAAGCCTCACGCATGGGTCGAAATGTCCTACCGCATCCGCAGCGAGCTCATCTTCCGCGAATGCATGATTCACTTAGTCGGCAACTGGAAGACTCTCAAGTCCGCCCGCAGCACGCTCGACTGCTTACGCGAAGTGCCTGGCCTACGCAGCTTGATCGAAAAGTATCATCGAGCGATGCTCGGTCAGTGCAAGTCTGTCGAGCTAGCCGTCATGTCTCTCTACCCAGGCTCCATGCGCCTACCTGTTGAAGACCTGCCCATCAAGCGAGAGGCCTTTGCCAAAGACATTTTAGTCTGGATGGCACTGACCTTCTTCCGCCATTGGATCGGGCAGCGTCTCATCATGGAGAGAGGTCGACACAGCGCCGACTGCGGCTACGAACTCTACAGGCAAATCGGTACAGCAGGCGAATCCTATATGGACAAGTCAGTCATCAACCAGTTCCATACCAAATTCCCAATGACGAAGAAGGCGATGAACGTGCTGGAGAACCATCTGCTCGAGATCAAGGAGTGCATGAAGGGCGTTGTCGACCAGCACAAGATCCTCAAGTCATACTGCCAGTTAGATATTCACCGCTTTCCCGTTGAGTATTTGACTTGCACAGAGTTCAAGAAGGAAGACTTTCCGTGGGAGAGCGAGACGGAGGGACCTAGGGTGCTTCCAGCTAAGCGGGCATACAAGCCTGGTGGCAACGACATTGCGCAGAGGAACTTGGATTCGGCGAGGATGCATCAGGAGAGGAGTTTGAGTGTGGAGGACGGGGAGAACGATGGGAACGAAGGAGAATACGAGAGTGATGAGGAGGATATGGAGGATACCAGGGCTAAGCGTGCTAGATTCGAGTAGGTTACATCTGGAGTGTATCTGACACAGGGTAATATTAGGTAGGCAGTGGGCTTGGGAAAAAGTGTGAGAACCTTCTCGGCCTTGTGCGGTTGGACGAAAGTACGATCTGGTTTCCTCTGTCGGCGTCAAACGGACTTTGGGGAAAATGAAATTGTGCTTTGTACAGTATGCTGTCCTGGCTGTCCTCCATGCTTCATGTCTGAATCTAGCCTTTGGTAGCCGAGATTTAGTTTCGTGCATCTTCTCTCCGCTCACCTCCGCTGTCATTCCCTACTCGTCATCGAAGCCTGTCGGTCTTGGTCGTGGTCCCTTTGGTACTGTTCCAAGTCAGCAAATCGTACTGTCACCCAGCCTCCCCTAGTCTCTAGTCCACACTGTCCCTCACAACCGACTTTTGCCACTCCCACCACGTACCTGGGTATGTCATAGGAATCTTGGGGATCTGCTCCTCGCCCATATATCTGCGAATCGGGGGAACGGTAACGACCATTATGGGTCCTGCGCAGCCAACCATGATGGAGTAAAAGTATGCCGGCTTGTTGATAGAGGCCCACCTCATGTATCGCAGCGGCTGCTGGAAGAAGCGCGGGGAGGGGGGAATGCCGGACATGATCGCTGTGTTGCTGCTGGTATGTGAGCGCGTGGTTCGATTCGCAGTGCAGGTGCGCGCGTACGCAGATTTTCCCTTTTCGTGCAGTATTGGCTCCGGTATTTGAAAGGCTCAATGCCTCGGTCTGGTGGCGCAATCGCAAGTTGAAGCCGTGGATAGATGTCGTGAGGTCGCTGCTCGGTTGCTCACCGCGCCCACTCCAATCGGCGTGCAGCGATTTTCCGGGACCGATGGTCTTGGCAAATGCATACGTATCGCTCCCCGTTACAGCTATCCACGCGGCGCAATCTGACGAGTCCAACTTCGAATAACCACAAGATGAGGTGGTTGCTTTCTATTACTGTCGCCTTCGTTTGGTCGGTGGTAGTACAGGCCAAGAGCTTCACGGGCAACCGCTTGCTGGTTGTGCTGGAAGACCAGGCGGAGCGGGACAAGTATAGTGTGTTCCTTGAGGACTTGACGTGTAAGTTAATCTACTATTTCAATCTGGCCCAAACACATTGTCGTGTCTTCAGTTTGTGCATGATAAGATGCAAATATGGGGCATTGGTAAAGATTCAAAGCGTTTGAACTTGCAACTTGGCTTGGCACAGCAGATGACGCTCAATTGAACCCCATTGCGTTGAGGATCAGTGCTGACGAGTACATACAGCCCGGGGATTTACCACATCTGTCGAATCGCCCAAAGAGAGCAAACTCTCATTGTTGAAGCACGGCGAACGAGCATACGACCATGTTCTCCTCCTACCCGGCAAGTCGAAAGGCCTCGGCCCTGCCCTCACTGCGAACAACTTCCTCGAATTCATGAAGAAGGATGGAAACATTCTCGTTGCCCTCTCGAGCGAGTACGCTACACCCACGGCCGTTCAGGCTATGCTCTCGGAACTTGACATCAACATCCCAGCCGACAAGGGCGCACTGGTCGTCGACCACTTCAACTACGATTCGTCATCCGCACAAGAAGAGCACGATGTACTGCTCCTTCCGTTCCCGAATGCGCTTAGGCCCGACGTAAAGAACTACTTCGCTGGCGAGGGCTACATCGCTGTGCCACGCGCTGTCGGTCAAGCTCTTGGCAACGAGTCACCACTCACGTCGCCTGTCCTCCGCGCTCCGGCCACCGCCTACAGCTACAACCCCAAGGATGAGGCTGATGGTGTTGAAGACCCGTTTGCGGTTGGCGGACAGCTGAACCTCGTCTCTGCGATGCAGGCGAACAACGCCGCGCGCCTGGCTGTCGTCGGTTCAGCCGAGATGCTTCAGAACAAGTGGTTCGCCGAGAAGGCCACGCTGGGCGACAAGGCCATCACAACTGGCAACCGCGACTTTGCACAGAAGCTTTCTGCTTGGACGTTCAAGGAGGCGGGTGTGCTGAAAGTCGGCAAGCTTCTCCACTATCAAGATGAGGGTGCGAGCAAGAAGTTGAACACCAGTGTCGCAATCCCTGAAAACAACCCTACCATCTACCGCATCAAGACTGACGTCGTAAGTTTGTCAAAATCGCTGTTACAATAGTACTTACTGACCGACTTAGCACTTCCAAGTCGAGATCTCCGAATACACCAAAGACCATCTTGCTCCCTTCGTCCCCTCGCCCAAGGACAACATTCAGCTTGAGTTCAGCATGCTCTCCCCCTTCCAGCGCCTGAATCTCTCTCCGATCGCACAGACCGCAAACGCAACCATCTTCGGCGTCGCGTTCAGGACACCCGATCAACATGGAATTTTCAACTTCCGCGTCAACTACCGTCGCCCCTTCGTCACAAACATCGACGAGAAGAGGCAGGTTACCGTCAGGCACTTTGCGCACGACGAGTACCCAAGAAGTTTCGCGATCAGCGGTGCGTGGGTCTGGATTGGCGGTATCTGGGTTACCGTGTTGGGTTGGTTGGCGTTTGTAGCTGTTTGGCTGTATAGTGCGCCCAGCGAAAAGAGCGCCAAGAAGATGCAGTAAAAGCGCGGATTTTGAGAAGGAAAATTGGGTCAGCCATGTGCGGGTAAACGATATACTTCGTCGGCGATGCGTGATAATGTACATTATGGACTGTGGGCATTGGAATGACCCAAAAAAATTAGGTGTGGATGGACATCATACATCACTAAGACATTTACTTCTCATTCATTCTTGTCAACTTTGGTAATCTCACAAGCATCATCCAATCTTCTTCTCGTCGCTCCACCTTACAGCTTGCTCTGCGCCTCCAACACTCTCGGATGGGCTACTTTCCCGGGCTTCAACTTACCCCAGTCCTCCTCATACCCTTCTTCCACGTCCGGATACGGTCCCAGCGGCGTAATACTCAGCGGGTTGATGTCGACATGACCTTTCGTATACTTCCGATGCGCATTTCATGTCAGCCATCACCCATCGCTCAGCTGCACTGTTGAACTTACATTCTCCTTGATATGCTTGAAGTCCGTACTCTCCTTGAACCCCTCTACATTATGATAAAGATTTTTCAGCCAATTGTTCAAAATAGGGTAGTCATGTCGGATAGACCCAAGGTTCGTTTTGAAGTGCTGCGAGTATACAGTGTCGAAGCGGACTATGGTTGGATAAGCCAATAGATCGAGTTCGGTGAGTTTGGTTCCAAGGATATACGGGCCGCCATTACTATGTATCAGTTCTTCTAGTTGGTTCAGCGCCGCAAAGAGGGGGATAACACCCTGCTCATAGCCCTCTTGGGTCGGCGCGAAACCGGCTTTGTAAACGCCGACGCAGATCAAAGATTGCAGCCAAGGACTGATCTTGTCGATCGTTTGGCGAAGTTCTTGAGGGTAGAAATCCAGGTCTTTTGCCTTGTCGTTGTTTTCCTGCGCCGAGGTAAAAGCACTAGGTAGCCATTTCAACATTTCGGCGCTTTCGTTGCTCACGATACGGTTGCTCTTCTTGTCCCAGAGGAGGGGAACGCTGTATTTTCCCTTATAGGCTGGATCATCGCGGAAGTAGAGTTGATGCATGAATTGGCTGTTGAAGAGGTGGTCGGGTGTTGCGTTGGGGTAGCTGGCATCGAAACGCCAGCCTGGTTCGCCTTTCGGGTAAGGACGCACGATGGAAACGGGGAGGTAGGGTTGGAGGTGCTTGAGGTGTCGGATCAAGTTTGGACGGTGGGCGAAAGGGCAGAAGAGGCCTGGGAATACTTCAGCCTGCTTGTGTCACTGATGTGATGTGTATTGCCAGTTTGCCTTACCGATGTAGAGGTGGTATCTGTCCTTTTCTGGTGGAAATTCACTACCCTCTTCTATAACACCATGCCAGCCATCGTCCGTTCCGTATTTGTGTATTTCATTGCCTGACATTCTGCAGTTACGGAGTGAACTGATGAAGTTTGGTATGCAGGAAAGACGGATAGTGGCTCTCAAGAGGAAAAGAAGTCTAGCAAGGGAGCATCCAGCTCTTTACTTGTGTAATGTTATGCTTGTTATTGCACGTTATGAAGTAGGAGCTCAGCTAGGTTACGTCCCATATTGCTCATGGTGGGGTATCTTGACGCCCCTCTTGGTAAGCTCATACAGGGTCTGCGGAACTGTTTCCGAAGTCGCATCAACTGCAAAGCTCAATTGCAGCACTTCAACTCGTCGCAATGTACACCACAGGACACGCCACACTTCTCTATACTCCCTTGCGCTGTATCCGTAGCACTAGCCATGCCTGGAGATACCTCTTTGTCTGCAACTTCGATGCCATTGAGCCCTTCAGGAGACACGGCAAGCTCAGGTTGGAGTGTTGCCGAGTGAATGCCGTACTCATGCAAACACTGGGAGAAAATCTTGGCTTTCTTTATGAAGCTTGCAATTTCTGGCTCACTGACCACGATATGTGCGGATGCAACGGCTTTCCTCTGATCCAGACGCCAAACATGCAATTCGTGCACACTGAGCACACCGTCTATAGCCTCCAGGTCGTGCTTGACATCCTCAATTTTGACGCCCAGAGGAGCAGACTGAAGCAGGATCTTGCCGCTTCGCTTGGTGAGGGGAATAGCAGTAAGGAGAACCATGGTAGCAATCCACATACTGACTGCTGGATCGGCGTAGAAGCGGTTAGGTGATTTGACCAACCAGATAATCACTGCTGAGATGATGACACCAATGTTGTTGATCGCGTCGCCGATGACATGCACGAGAACACCAAAGAAACCCAGATCCTTACCGTGCTTCTTTGGTTTTGCACGCAGGTGTAAGTGATTTTCATGCGTTCGGATGAGTAATACGTCCTCCTCATCGCCGTTTCCGTCAGAGCCATGATCGTGCTCGTGCAGGAACAAAACACTGATTATATTGAGGAATAAACCCACACATCCCACAATCAAGACTAGCTTAGGATTCTGGACGTGCTCGATGGAGATGAAGCGTTCGATGGACTGTAGTGCGATGCTGATGCCTAGGGCAAGGAGGAAAGAGCCGTTGAAGAAGGCACCGAGAAGTGAGGCACGCGCCCAACCGAAGGAGAGATCTGGGGGCGAGGTTTTGCGGTCCGTCACCTGAACAGCTACCAAGGCTGGGATGAATCCGATGAGGTCGTTCAGCTACAATGGGTGTCAGTGGCTGGTCGCAAGGAAATTGCAACGCGGATCTGTAGGGTGGCGCAAGACGAACATAGTGGAATGCATCAGCAACGAGAGCTAACGATCTGGTATAGAAGCCCACAGATATTTCGGCCGCGAAGAAGCAGAACGATATGGCTATTACAGCTCTGAGGCGCATCTTTCGGCTGACTTGGAAGCGACCATGCTTGTGCCCATGCGTATGGTGGTCGTGCCCCAGCTCGTGGCTGTTGTGGCTATGAGCCATGGCGTTGAGGGAAGAATGGCTGCGTAGGTGCTGAGGATACGTATGGAAGAGAGGTTATAGTCAGGAGGGTGGGGGGAAAAGTAGAAGACAGAGAGGGACACCAAGCCCCTGGCTGGACCCCGAACGAAAGTTTGTGCGATACTCAAGGAAAGAAGTGAACAAGTGAGATCTTGCGACGGAGAACAGCGAACTAAAGATAACCAGTACATAAATTTCACAAGACATATTACCTGAAGTGCTACCTGGTAGCAGTACTCAGCATTCGTGGGGACTATCCAGACAGCCATCCATAACTTTCCGGTATCAGGGTTGCAAGGCACGTCACTTCAACCTCGCGTCCGTTGCCAGGACACGAAGCGTGTGACGAGTTTTCACGCGTCACAAAGTGTAGCTTCGCAATTCGTTACCGTCAGCTGTACATCAACACAAATGCTCTATACTCATTGACGTGACTGACCGCGAATACATGATGGGAATAGTGCTAAATTGTCTCCAGGACGGTAGATGTGGCGTGAAAGATTCACTCACATGATAGCGCGGAAAGCTAGCCTGTTACCGCTTAATGCCGGAAATGCCAACACCGCCTTTCCATCCAACGGCCTGGACCCTCCCCGCCGTCGCAAATAATCTCTCACAACCGTCAGCCTTCACACAAGCAAACCTCAGACTTTGATCGCTCTCGACATAGATATCTCCACTCACACTCAGCAACTGATTACCAGCAAACCATAAGATGGGTAACGGAGCCAAGTAAGCTGTTCCACATGTGCCTTTACGCGCCAGAACACTCGCTAACATTTTTTCTAAGAGCACAGCAGAAACGCGACAGGAAGGGTTAGTATTCTAACATAGCAAATGCATGTGAGATAGACACTAACTTGGTACTCCAATACTACAGGCGATGCAGGCCCCAAGGAAGCAAAGAGCCAACTGAAAGCCGTACGTAACCCCACTTCCTCGCACAATCTTGTAACTTTGCGACTTCGCGTTCAACCAATGGTTACGGGTCAGGTTGCTAACGCAATGCTAGAACGCTGCCGCCCAGACGATCAAGTGCAAGACCTGCTTCCAGACCTTCCAGGGCACCACGAGCCGTAAGATGCTTACCGACCACGCAACCAACAAGCACAGCAAGGACTTTGGTGTCTGCTTCAACGAAGATGAGGGTGTTGTGAAATAAATTACCGGGATTTCGAGCGAACGAGCGGACCAACGAGTGAACGAGGACAGCGGGTGATACAACAAAGTTTGCTATTTGCATGAGCCTGAGATACCACAAGCGAGGAGTGAGGAGTTGATGACGGGGATGGCCGTCTAAGGCGACTTGATGATGCATGATACACAGGCGTAGAGGGTGATATATCAAGAATTTGACTCTGGGCTATTCATATACCAGCCCCGTTAGTGTCAACTTCAACTATCGTGTGCAGCGCGCATTCAGTAAATCACCACCCGATAGATTAAAAAGTGCTTGTAACGTGTATTTCCATAGCTACTTTTGTGTATTATGTCCGGTCCGCGTCTTAGGTCTGGCAGAGTTTAGCCCGCAATACAAACCCCGCTTTCACCCCGCCAATACATGTCACTCGTGGGCAAGATTTTCACGACGCCACAACGACTTCGTGCTCGTCTTTGCCGTTTGAATTGTCGGTTTAGGTGCTGCCTCTCCAATTACATTTCTGAATATGATTGCTGGTTAATTCAATGTTTCCATCAATCCCGTATCACAACCGTCTCCTTAGCTCAATTGGGAGAGCGCCAGACTGAAGCCTTCGGTCATTGAATCTGGAGGTATCGTGTTCGATCCACGAAGGGGACAACGTGCCTGAGCTTGCTCAGGATTGTTCGAACGATTATTTTTGCGTATACAGGAGTGGGGGTGGCACTCGGAGCATTCGCTTTTTGCTAGGGTCGGTAGCTTCGGATGAGCATAGAGAATGGCTCTTTCAGCGGACTGGAGCATATCGCTGCCAATGCGTATAGGACGACGTGCGACTTGCAGGTGTTGCAAATCTTTGTATGAATCTGTCTTGTGCTTGAACACGAACATGACAACGTAGACACGTCCCAGTAGGTGATGACTCGAATAGCAGATGAGATTGAGCGAGCCCGAATGACTGGATAGACGCGTCCCTTTTTACGCCTGCCCTTTCTTTTTGAGCACCCGCATGTCGTGCAGACGATACGCAGTAGTGCAGGATGGCCCACCTGCTTTTTGACTTATTCAAGAACCTTTTATGCACTGTTTCTCCTGAAGGATCTAAGCCTTCGCACAAGGACCGAAACAATCCTACTACTTGTAGGAAGCACGCCGGATCATGAACCTCATATCGCCAACCGGTTGTTGCCCGTCCACCCTACCCACACTCCGCCAATCTCCTTCGCGATGTCTTCCGCAGTCCTGCCGTTCGCATCCCTCAAACTCCTAATGTCGACCTTGTCTTCTGTAAGCCCTCGCATGATACCCATGGCCTCTGCCTCCTGGAAGACCTGCGTCGGAAAGTCCAGCAATGGGTAGTCACTCGCGAGAAGTAGTAACAGCCAAGCAATTTCTCTACTCTGCGCATGTACCGCTGCATGTAGACCCGATTGCATATCCCCAATCGGATCCTGATATCTCAACATCCTGTCAATACCCACCTCCTTTCCTGAATGGTCCGTACTGCTCATTTCCACATCACCCTCTTCATCCTCGTCGTCGTCGTTCGAATCGTCGAGCAGTAGATCAACCACAGCTTTGTGGTCACCTTCGCGACAGAACTCGAGGAACGCGCGGGCTTTCCTATCTTCGGGGTAGGCTTTTAGATATGACCCTTCGGTGAGGAGGGGCAGGATATCGAGGTTTTCTTGGATTCCGCCCTCGTTGTTGAGTCTGCAGAGGACCTTTTGGGTACCGTCGCCTGTAGTGGAGATTTCTTTGCCGCAGTGAGGACACGACGTTATTTCGTAGGCCGAAAGGAGACAATCCCTAAGCGAGGTGTGTCAGTGACAGTACGCGATCGAACTGAAGGATAGGTTGCATACCAATGGAAGTGGCATCGGCAAGTCAGCTGGACGTCATCGAGATATGTTTCTGGTGCCGCTGCAGGTCCTTTGCCAGATGACGACGCGCCACCCTCATATTCTTCCTCCTCGTCGCGCTCAATTTCTACCTTTAGGGGGTTATCGCAAATGACACAGCTGGACATGTTGGTAGTTTTGGTATATGGTTTAAGAAAGTGAGGGTGCTGATAGGATCTTCGGCGGGGCTCTGTAACGTCAATGCGCAAGAGTCGAGCCAGTTGTTACAAGGAACAGGAAGGATTCTCTCCTTGACGTGGACCGAGGGTTGGAGGCCAACCAGCGTCCACGTCAGAAGGTAATGATCATTGCGGGGTGCTGATCACGTGACTGACATCCCACCAAGACTTGCCATCCGGGATGGCAGGGCCCCAAGGGATAACAGAGCTGTTATAACTATCCTGTCTTAGTAGGATGTATAAGATAGCAGGACTATAGGTAATAAGTACAAGAATAGGTTAAACTTTATTGTTACATCTAGTATAGTTAACTTACATAGTTTATCTCTTATATAAATTATTAACTAGTTATTCTATTATTATAGAATTAGATTATTTTTATCTCTTAGTTAATATTAATACCTCTTTTCTTCTTCTAGCTCTAGATATTAATATAGCTTACTACTTAAGTCTATTTTGTTTTAGTATAAACTAAGCTTAGAAAAGTATTACCTAATTATTATATAGGGTTAGGCTATACTTCTCTAGGCTTAGTTTATACTAAGGTAAGGTAGGCTTAAGTAGTAGTCTACAAGGTGTTGTATAAAAAGATTAAGTAAAAAAGAGTTATTAATATTAACTAATAGGTATATAATACTAATTCTATAAATAATAAAATAACTAGTTAACACTTTATATAAGAGAGGAACTATCTAAGTTAACTATAATAAGTATACTAATAAAATTTCACCTATTCTTATACTTATTACTTTTAGTCTTACTATTACTACTATTACTACTATTACTTAGTCTTAGCCTAAGGACCTAATAGCTTTCTATTATACTAAGGCTACTATTATATTTTAGCGCTAAATAGTTATCCTTTGCGTAATACTAATTACGTAATCCCTACGCTTTATATAAATTATTACCTTCTAGTATAAGCGTAGTTAACCTCTAACCTACTTCTTGTATTAAGGAAAGAATCCTTTTTATTACTTGTAATATTATCCCCCCTCTTAGGCGTATTATTTTAATACCTTAAATTATTGTTTTCCTATACTACGTATTAAAGCGTTAGCTATATATAAGGTCCTAGTACGCTTATTATATTATACGCTTGTTTTTCTTTCTTATACCTTCCTAACTATACCTAAGATTTAGTCTTCCTATTATAACTATATATAGAATTTAACTACTAAGCGCTATAAAGAGAAGAATCTTTATTATTTTATAGATATAGCAACTAGCTATTATACTAGTTGTATTTTAGTTACTACTAAGTATAGTTTGTTTATTTCTAAGAAAGAGTAAGAGAAAGTTTAGGCTAAGAAGTAGTAGAAGTAGCTAGATATTACACGTATAGAGAAGTATTAGTGTTACAAGTAACAAGAAGGATTCTCTCCTTAACGCGGGAAGAAGGTTAGGGGTTAACTATACTTACGCTAGAAGGTAATAATCTATATAGGGCGTAGGGATTACGTAATTAATATTACGCTAAGAACAACTATTAGGCGCTAGTATGCGATAGCAGCCTTAGCATAATAGAGAGCCCTTAGTGTAAGGGGCTACGCCTAAGTACCGCAAGAGGCTACGCCAAAGAACTTCCCACTTGTCTATCTTTGTATTAGCGTACGGAGGATAAATACCGTACAAGAAGGACACTACTCTTCTTTTCTTTATCCTTCTTCTTCTGTACATAGGAGCAAATGCATACTCGTTAGCAGGCCTCTTTCCGCCCATAACATTAGAAGAAGGATCAACACTTTCTTTTATTTTAACTCTTCCTCCTCGTACGAGACGAGTTGGAATTAAGGACGATACTCTTCCTGCGCGCGTAGCAAGAATCGAGAACGACTCTTCCTTCTCGTACGAGACGAGCTGGAATTGAGAACGGCTGCTTGTTGAGTGTCACAAGTTAGCAAGACCCTACCTGTACGATGCAAGCACGGGTAGACGACGATACGATGAACTGGGAAGAATCAAGCGGAAGTCGGACAGACCTCCCCCAGAGAGAAGCCGAGCTCTTGAAGTAGAGGAACTTCGAGACCACGTACGACGACTACAGAACGACCTGAACCAAGCGACCCAGGAACGACAGTCGTACGCTATGTTAAGCCAGCAACTCCAGAGTCTGACTCAAATTGTTGAGGATCAGAGGAGGACGCTGAGTGTGCCGAGCCTAGGTGGGACCACCCCACCTGCCACGTCAACATCGGGCCGAACCCAAGAGCCCGTACGATACGAGAAACCGCGCCTACCAGACGTAGAGGTCTTTGAGAAGGGTAGTCATGAGGACTACGCCCAATGGAAGACGCGCGTACAAGCGAAGCTCTTTGCCGACCAAAGAGCTTACCCAAGCGAGAGTGACCAAGTCCACTATGTGATCACTCGTACGAAAGGATGGGCATTCACCGCCCTAAGAACGTACGTTACCGCGATTATGGAGGGGAGGTCTAGCCCCTCGCTGCGGAGTCTGTGGCAACAGCTGGATGGGTTCTTCATTGATCCCACGATTAAGGAGAAGGCAATGCAGTTCCTTCGTACGACGAAACAGGGAAAAGGAGAGCTTGTTCCCCACGTGCAATCCTTTGATCTTAAGTTCTTAGAAGCAGGACTCGACACCGCTAGCGACGCACAAAAGATTGATTACCTCAAGAACTCACTAAACAAGAGACTGCTACGCTATCAGGTAGGCTATCAGCCTCCTGCTGGAGAGACGTACGAGCAGTTTGTTCAGAGGATACGTTTTACCTGGGAGAACCTAAAAGCAGTGGATCAGTCTTCTACTGACTACACACCTCGTACGACTTCTCCCCCTCGACCTAGTCAACATAGCGATGCGATGGACTGGACTCCTACTGTGGGAGTTATGAGACCGTACGACACGAGAGTTCTGGGGTCAAAGGCTCAAGTCCAAGAAAGAAGGGAGAAAGGAACCTGCCTACGTTGTGGAAGGCCTGGGCATCGTGTTGCCCAGTGTCAAGCTAAGCTAAGAAGATCTACTTCTTATACGGAGGAAGGAGGCAAACAGCCTAAGGTGGCTACTATCTCTACTGTAGCGAATTCCGACTCAGAGGAGTTGGGAAAAGAAGAGCCCTAGCTAAAAGGCGCAAGCTAGGGCAGAATAAGGGTATGGTCCAAGAGACTGTACGACCAAGGAGGGAGATTCTTCGCCAATTAACTGCAACAAAGCCTATGTCTATTGATGTCACAATTAATGGAATCAATCACGCTACCGCTATGGTGGACAACGGATGTTGCACGTATGGGATTGTTACTGAAGAGGTCGTACGGGCGAATAACCTACCGCGCATTAAGATACCACAGATCCTTGTGGAAGGAGTGAACGAGCAAAAGAGTCCTGTGAGTGTGATTACAGAGTTACACTAGACGTAGGAGGGCTAAAGCAGAAAGCTGCTGCGTACGTTATGCCCTCTGCGTACACACTACGACATGATCTTAGGAAAACATGGTTAGAACGAGTAGGAGGGGTTATCGATAGCGACAAACAGACCCTCACCTTGTCAAAGCACGGCTTCTCCGTACGAAGCACCGAATCCCAGGAAATGAGGGTTAAATTCTACCCTATCTCCGCGGCGGCCTTCCAATTCCACGTACGACGGAAATAGGGGAAGAAAAGAGAAGGTCCAAATCTTTGCAGCAAGCTTGAAGGACATCGAGAAGGCCTTACAACCTAAGGCCCCTCTTACGAAGACAGATATCCTAAAACAATTACCAGACTACCTGCAGTCGTACGCGGATCTGTTCCTTCCAAGAGAGGGTGAAGACCTTCCTCCACTAAGAGGGCCTGACGTTGACCACCGCATCGAGCTTGAACTACAAGATGGGAAGGAGCCCAAGGTGCCGTACGGACCGCTATACAACATGTCAAGAGACGAACTCTTAGTACTAAGGAAGACGCTACATGAGCTCTTAGACAAGGGGTTTATACGAGCTAGCAGCTCTCCCGCGCTTCACCGGTCCTATTTGTACGAAAACCAGGTGGAGGACTAAGATTCTGTGTTGATTACCGGGCATTGAACGCGATTACTAAGAAGAAGGCACGCTACCTCTCCCTCTTGTACGAGAGACGCTGAACCAAATCGGACGGGCGAAGTGGTACACAAAGCTGGACGTCACTGCCGCATTTCACAAGATCCGGATCACCGAAGGACAAGAATGGATGACCGCCTTCCGTACACGTTTTGGCTCGTACGAGTGGCTAGTAACACCCTTGGTCTAGCAAACGCACCAAGCACGTTCCAGCGCTATGTAAATTGGACGCTACGTGAATTCCTCGACGACTTTGTGTCAGCATACCTAGATGACATTATTATCTTTACAGACGGTTCACTCTCTCAGCATCACGCACACGTACGAAACACCTAGACCGGCTAAAGGAGGCTGGCTTACAGCTAGAGCTAAAGAAATGCGAATTTGATGTCAACGTACGAAGTACCTTGGGTTTATCGTTGAAGTAGGAAAAGGGATCTCTATGGACCCAGAAAAGGTCAAGGCAATCCAGGAATGGCAAGCTCCTACAACAGTGCGTGGCGTACGAGGGTTCCTTGGTTTCGCAA